>LPNX010433685.1:140738-159396 GCA_001517045.1 Pseudotsuga menziesii
AGGAGTCAAAATAATTACCCATATGAACTATGAAAAACTATTAATGAACTAAGGTCTTAGTTAAAAAGAGTTAGCGAGGATAATGAAGGAATATTGAAAGTTCAAGAGAAACCGAAAAATATTTTACTAGCTAAAATACGTAATGATGAAAAATAGAAAAACAAAGAGCATGAACATTATATGTGAGAAACTACACCTTACAAACATAAGGTAATAAAAATGGAATTTTCGAGTCATGGAGATGAAACATCCAGTTAGGAATCGATGAAAAACCACACAAAAACACAACAAGATTCTAGTTAAAGTAGTGATGTTAATAAAAATAAAAAGAAGTACAAACCGTATGAAGAAATATATAACGATTTTAAAAAGATTAAACCACTAATGTTTAATGCTGAGATTGAAAAAGGAAAAGAAGCGGAAGCCCCACTATCAAGGATGAATAAATAATTCTAAATTTATAATTTCTCTTAAGAACTGAAAACTAAAAAAACCATATCTAATTTAGCTATAAAAGTGGATAGATGGTGGCAGGATATAAAGAAAGTAAAAGGAATAAGGAAAGATACATAACCTGGAAAAATTTTAAAAATCATTTCAAAGGAAAATACCTCTCAGAATAATACTAGAGAGAGAAGGATAATGAATTTTACGAGTTAGGACTAGGATCTCTGACCATGAAAGAGGTTTGCTATAAATTCCTGACTGTGATTCATTACGTACCATATATAATAGATGAAAACCCAAAGGTACAAAAATTTCTCATTTGTTTACCTCTCATGTCTAAGGAGTGGATTGAGTATGACAATCTGAAGACGCTAGAAGAACCAATGCAAAAATAATTTTTTTGTTATAACCATAATAAAATTAAAAGAGAAAGTGTATCGAATTGGAGGACTAAAATACAAGATAAATTTGATCCAAGGAAGAAGAATAATAAATTGCACAAAATTACAAGGAGTAATTCCAAAGGTTATCAAGCTAGTAACCATAAAACTTTTAATCCAGAGAATCCTATAGAAAGAGAAAGGGAACCTCCCACTACTTTTAATAAAAACAGTGCATAGAGGGAACCATTAAGATCATAGGAATGTGGCGAGCCAGATTATTTTAAAGATTGTCCAATAAGAAAGAAAAATTTAATGTTAAATACATTCAAAAAGTTGGTATAGTTGGAGACATGGCGAGGAGTATACTGAGAATCAGCCGTACATTGGAGAATCAACAAGAAGGACATCAAACATCAATGGTTGAGATCGAAGGTATGATAAAAAGTAAACCCATTTCAATATTAATTGATCAATACTAATTGGGGAAATATTGAGTTAGGTATCACGTAAGATTGTTCAAATATGTAAATTAGTACATGAAAATTTTGCTAAGTCATGAGTGGTGTAGTTAGCCACAAGTACTAAACATAAAGTCACTAGTTATGTAAAAGGTTGTAAAATACTAATGAATGATTTCAATACACATGATGACGTGAATATTTTACCATTAGGTTCCTATGATATGTTTATAGGAATGGATTGACTAGAAAAACAAAGAGTAATGTGAAATTGTTTTGACAAAACCGTTACATGCATAGAAGATACTGGAAACCCGATTAAAGAGAAAGGAATTTCCATAAAAGTTACAATCAGAGAGATCTCTAGCGTACAAATGAAAAAATATGCATGGAAGGGATTTAAAGTAATTTTTTTTTATTTAATGGATGATAATGATAATGATGATAGAATTAAATTAGAAGGTATACCTATCTTAAAATATTTTAAAGACATCTTTCGGAAGAAGTCCCTATACTACCTCTCAAAAGAGGCATACACTTTACAATCAATCTGATCTGGAGATGTACTAACATCAAAAGCTCCTTACCAAATGAACATAGTATATATTAGAAAACTCAAATTACAATTACAAGAATTAACTCACCAGAAGTATATCTGAACTACTATTTCCCCTTAGGTAGCACTGGTTTTATTGTAAAGAATAAAAACACAACATTAATGTTGTGTATAGACTATCGACAATTAAATAAAATGACTATTGAAAATTGATATACTTTACCCTAGATAGATGATCTACTTGATCAGTTCCTTGGTGCAACAATCTTCTCTACAAATAGACCTAAGGTCTGGATACTACCAGGTGCGGATAAAGATGAAGACATATTTAAGACTGCTTTTAGGACCTGTTTTGGTCATTATGAATTTGTTGTAATGCCTTTTGGGTTGAGAAATGCACCTGCAACCTTTATGTGCTTAATGAATATAATTCTAATAAATTATCTTGATAAATTTGTATTCGTCTTCATCAACGACATGTTGATTTACTCAAAGAATAAACAAGAACATGAAGAACATATAAAGATAATTTTACAAGTGTTAAGAGAAGAACAATTGTATGTTAAGTTCAACAAATGCAACTTCTTTAAAGACATGATTCAATATCTAGGACATGTACTGTCCATGGATGGAATCTCTATCGACCACAACAAAATTAAGGTTATCACTGAATGGCCATTTCTAAAATTGTAACAGACATAAGATCATTCACGGGGATTACCGATATTTTTGAATGTCCATATAATGATTTTCTAAGGTACCCTACCCCATAACTTCACTGCAGAAGAAAGGTAAAAAGTCTGAGTGGACTGAAAAGTGTATGGAAAGTTTTAATAAATTAAAGCATTTGTGGGACTACTACCCCTATCCTAAAAACTCTTCATCCTCTTAAGGACGTTTTCGTATGTATCGACGCTTCTAAGGAAGGCTTAGCTGTAGTGTTAATCACGGGGACTTCACTTGTTGACCAATATACTATCACATTAGTTCATATTGTGGGTTTTAAAATTATCAAAAAGTGAACCAATATATTGCACGTATTGGGGGGATGAAGGGTTTAAGGTGGGGGTGGGTAGGGTGGTTTATAAGGATTGAGGTATAAAAAAGGGTGGGGAGGAGGTTTTAAGTATTGGGAGGGGGTTTTAACAAAACGAGTTTGGGTCAATATCTATGGAAATTAAGGGTATTCTTTAATATCCCACGATCACACGTTCTATGTGAGAGGTTCACTAAGTGAAGTCCCCGTGGTGTTAATACAAGAAAATCAAGTCATGGCTTATGAACCTAGAAAATTAAAAGAGCATGAAAATAATTACACTACATAAAACTTAGAACTTGTTGCAATTATAAATGCTTTAAATATGTGGTGACAATACCTAATCCAAAGAAAAATTTTGTTTATGTTAGAGAACATAAGTTTAAAATTTTTATTTGACTAACAAAATCTAAATGCTAGACAAGACAGGTGGTTTTATTTCTTAAGTGATTTTATTTCTTAAGTGAGTACACATTCAAGATAAAAAGCATAATGGAAAAGAAACAAAGTGGCAAATGCTTTGAGTCGTCACATAAACTTACTTTTTGCAAGCTGTAGTTACGAATCAGAACTGGAAAATTAGATCTTAAATGCAGAAAATTCTGATAAAGAATACCAAAATATAAAAGAATAGACTACTGGAAATGAAAATAGCCACATAATAATAGATTTTAACCTAAATAGAAGAATATTATTGTTGCATACAAACATGTTGCACATACCAAATATAACAGAAATCAAATTAACGGTCATGAATGAGTTACATAAATGACCTTATTTAGGACATCGTGGATACCAAAAGATGATTACCATGATCAGAAAAGAACTTATTTTGGCCTAAAATGAATAAAGAGGTATAAAAATACTTATCTCGCTGCCTCGAATGCCAAAAAGTAAAGGAATAACACCAACATCACACAGTGTTATTGCAACTGCTACCCATTTCAGAATAGAAGTGGAAAATAATTAGCATGGATTTTATAATAGGTCAACCTAAAATTTCAGGGAACATGATTGAATTATGGTCATAGTTGATGATTAAGTAAAGCAACCAACTTTATTCCTCCAAAATATAGTTACAAGGTTGTCAACATTGTAAATATTTTTATGAAAGATATTTTCACATTACGTGGCATACCAAAGGTAATAATCTCAGATAGATATGTAAAATTTACACGAAATTTATGGAAGGATTTGTTTAAAGGATTAGAAACTTAGTTGAACTTCAGTACTGTCTATCATCCACAAATGGATGGGCATACTGAAAGAGTAAATCAAGTCCGAGAAGACATGCTATGTAATGGACAAGCAATGTAAACAGGAAGACTACTTACACTTACTCGAATTTGCTTACAATAATAATTTTCAAGTATCACTAGGTATGGGTCCTTTTGAAATCTTGTATGAATGCAAATGTAATACTCCAATTTATTGGATCATTCCAATTGATAGCTCAATGTTAGGACCTAAATTGTTAAAGGATATGGAACTAACCACGAAACAGGTGTGAAAAAAGTTGAAGGTTTCCCAAGATAGGAAAGAAATTTATCCTAACCTAAAAAGAAATCCTATAGAGCTCTACATAGGTGCACAAGTGTACACAAAGGTAATTCCCAAGAACATATATTTGAGATTGGGTAAGTATTAAAATTTGACACCCAGATATTGTGGTTTATTTGAGATTTTGGCTAAAGTAGGGTCGGTTGCATATCAGTTAGACCTAACACCTACTATTAAATTACATGACGTTTTCCATGTTTCCATTTTGAAAAAATATATTCATGATGCTACTCATGTAATCGATTGTAATTTTATAAATGTGGAACCCAAATGGAGTTCCAGGTGGGACGAGAGTGTATTCTTGACAAGACGGTACTTTTACTCTCGAATCGTACCATTGGACAAGTCAAGGTGCAATGGAGGTGCCTTAGTTTGAAAGATTCTTCTTGAGAATTGGAAAGGTTTATGCAGAAGGCATATCCAATCCTATTCCAAGATGAAGACATGGAAGGCTAAAATAAAAAAATTAACAGCATCGAGGACAATGTTATCATATACTGGGAGTTGTATGTAATACACCAAGAATCAATAATTTATTATTAATTTCTGCTAAGATATTTTATTTTGTTATTTCAAATATTTTTGACACACATTATAAAATAAAGCAAATGTAATGAATTATTCTTTTATTAATAAAATATAATGAAGGGGAAAAAATGAGATAGTTGTTGAATAGTGTTTGCTGACCCACAAGAGGAAAAGACAAGTGGTTGTAGTTTCTAAGTGAGAACTTAAGGTGCATGATGCATCTTCCCAAAAATTAGGTCACAACTCTTTGTTAAGTTCTAAAGAGCATGAGGCTCATGAATGGTCAAGTCCTAAGAAAAATAGTATATAATAGTACGCCCATTAGCAAGCAGGAGGATTGCATTGGATGGTGATTCAATCTGATAATGTAAGAGATGGTGCATTAAGTGGATTTTGTTCTTGTGGTTCAGCGAACAGGTTTAGGGTTTCTAGAGAAAGTGATTTGGTTCCTCTAGGTGCTGGTTGGGAGGAACGACTATTCCATTTAACTTTTCCTAGCAGTGGTTCATAGATATTCTCCTATTTTTTTATTTTTATAACTACTTACAATAGGATTTCCACTCTTAACTTAGAATCAAAACTAATTCTTCTAGCAGAAACTTATTATGCATCTGAATTAAATAATGATCCATTATGTATCTGATTTAAGTTCTGATCCATTATGCATCTAAATAAAAGATGGTGCTTTTATCCATCAGTTCACTAATCATTCTTATTATGTTTTTGAACTAAATATTCTTCCATGTTAGCCATTTCAAGCCTGTAAAATCCATATTTAATTATTTATGTATCTCGGATCACGTCAAGATCCGAGAACCTTCTTCAGAATTAGAACATATTAAAAAAATAAATTCCATTTCATAAATCCTATTACAGATCCAGATCGAAGGGTTTATCAATAGGAAATATGTATAGAATTATAAAATGTATACTTATGCAATTCACTCTAATCATAAAGTATTTAGCCATTCACATAGTGATTCATAAATTATTAGTTCACTAATTAACTTACCGTCCACGACTAATTGAAAGGTATCTTTTGAGGGCTAAGATTGTTTAAACATCTAGTTCCTCTTCCAGTCATAGTAGGGAGTTACTTTTCATAAATTTTTGTAATGTCAAGAATTTTTGACCTACCATATATAGGCATGAGCCTATTGATCATGATAATTATATTGATGTTTCATTTTTGGGTCAAATACCCCACTGCATATGAACATGATGATTTGTTTTGTATATTGGGTGTAAGCTAATTGTTGATGATATATATGTATGTATATGTTTTGTGCTGGGCGTAGAGCCTGAAGCACATGCTTGATGAAATGTTTTATGTTGGGCATGGACTGTGAAGCACATGATTGATGACATGAATTGTGTTGAGAGAGAGGCTCTCGGGCACATGAGAACTTACATTTGTGTTAAGCATAAAGCTCTGGAGCATCGGACATTTATCCATTGTAATCCCTAGGTGTATCATACAAGTACATCCTATCATTTAGTGTTGAGAAAAAGCTCTGGAATTGCACTATGTTTGCAACTCCGTGCTATAGGCGTTGAGTATGGGCTCTAGTAAGTGCTAGTGGTTATTGAAAAGAATTTAATAACTTTCGAGTGAGAATGGCTCAAGAAAAATATTGATCATCATCATACTTATTTATAAGTGATTAAATGAAATTTTTGAACTTTGTATTCTCATCAAACTACTGAAGAGCTACCACATTATACGAGGGAAATCGAACATGCAAGTATTTTTAGAGTGTCCTAGCCTAGTAAACCTGAGCCATCTATCTACTTGACCTTCATAAGGAAGTGTCATTAAGTCTAGCGATCATGATACACGATGTCCGAAGACAAATGTTAACATAGTATTTTAACACTATGTATTTTATACATAATATGTATAAATAATTAGTTATGATTAATTATATAATTGAATAAAGAAAGAAGAGAAGCTCCACCAATTATTATTTATTATTTAAGGACTAATAAATAGTGAAATAACTATGAAATACTAACTAGGAACTAGTTAAAAATTCCTACGTTAAGAATTGAAAATTACACCAGTAAATTAAAAAGCGTTAAATCGAGAAATCAAGGATTTCTTGATTTAGCTACCCCTTTGACTAAAAAGTCTTCCTATAAAGGCTCAAGCCAAGCAAAGGCTTTTGGTTCTGATTTTTCTTTTGGAGAATTATTATTCTGTCTATTTTTTCTCTCAAGTTCTTTCTTGGAGAACTTTCTCTTGCAAGGAAAAGAGGACTGATTCAGAATCTGAATACGAGATAGGAAACCCTACCTTAGGAGCTCTAAGCTACTTGCATCTTGGAGTCCATATCGGGGGGATCAAGATTAGAACCAAGAAGTGTTATGGGTCATGGTGGGGAGGAACATGGTAGTTCCCATGTGATTTGGTCATCAAAAGCAGAGGTTAGATCTATCTTAAATTGGTAATGTTGGTTATTTGAAAAGTGTGTAGGTTACACCATCAAAGGAGCTTCAGGAAGATAAATCGTAGGTACGAATTCTTAGTATGTCAAAGTTCATTTCTAGGTTATAATGCTAGATGATTTATGTAAAAGCTTTTATATATTTTACTAACCTAGGTAATTGATGTTTTGCCTATATTTTTGCTAGGGTCTTTATTTCTCTTCAATATTCCTAGGATGGGAAATACTATCATAGGCTGTATATAGCCAGGTTCCCATATTTAAAATTTGTGTTCTGCATTCATTGTCATACTCATAAATTAATACTATAGACTAGGTAAATATAGACCTACTATTTAAATGTTCACCTAATACTTATATCTCTACTAAGATATTACATTTGTGAGTAGAGATCTGTGTTTCAGATTATAGTAGATTTAACCATTGAAGTAAGTTTAAAGAAGTAAATATACTATAAAGATACCCTAGGGTATTACTGATCACCGGAACTATTTTATAAACTAATTATATATACATATAAGTAAGGCTATCATGTATAAATCTCTATAAAAACTATCTATGTATTTATTGCTAAAAAAAATAAATAACCCATCCAAGACCTTTCAAGGTCTGTAATCATATTACAAATTACATTAAAAATATCCCACATAAATAAAACATCATTAATAATAATCAGAGGGATATTGTGGCCATCCATGTGGTCCTCATCAAGCATCTCGTATAACACCTACAGTATTAACATCCATATTAAAACACCATAATTCACATACATTATATTTTTTAAATAGTCCCATATAAGATCCATTTTAAATATGCATCTAAAAGTTTAATCAAGTAACATTCATACAACTCTATATTAATAAATAGAGGTCGTACTTAAATAAACAGCAATCGTGGTATCAACCGTCACAGGTTACAACTTCATTTCTTAAACAGAATTAAAATCCACAATAAGAATGGTAACATAAATCATCACCATAATCAAACTCATAACCAAATCCATAAAGTAAATTCCTATTACCATTTCTATTATTTATTATAAAATATTTCCCAGTTTGAAATCGCCTTGGCCCAAAATGACGAAGGTCATATGTTTAATCACACAGGCCACAACTCACACCATTGCCATATAATTAAAATTCCTATGTTAGCAGAGAGGTCGTAAGACTCTAGCTACAACATGACCTCGGTCGCTAAACATTTTAATACAGAGTCCGAGTTATTTAAAAACAATGAGTGCCATCGAGGGCCTCCACAAAACCCACTAACATTTTAATACACAGTGCTCACATAAGTCACGGCCAAGGTTAAACAACAATTTAAAACACATTCCAAATATCACATAAGAACGAGATGCGTAAGCAATGAAATTACAAGCTATCGCAACGCTATGGGAAGGCTCATTCTTTTGATAGCATGAATTTTACCCATGCTATCAAACTATTACATTTATCAAATTAATCAACAATAATTACACGCACAACATCCGGTAAGGCGTATTGTTTTATCCATTAAAAGCCCCATTTAAAATACAAAGTTAAATAAAAATGTAGGAGGGAATCACATACACCATAAACCTTTACAACTAATAAAAAAACCAACACTTACATATATTTACAGAGAGTTTCTGTAATACCCCCAGACAATTTCCTATTTGAATGGTATTATTAATAATTTTAATTTCAGCATAATAAGATGTGGCTGTTAATGACCCAGCCAATGAGTCCGGGAGGACTGATGTAATAAATACCTTGAGAGTTTTGACATTGATTTATTATAAATTGCATGTGGCGAGTATAGTGGAAGTAGCCAGGTTAAAAGAGGAAACCTGCAGAAGACACTGTGGAAAGGGACCAGCTTACTCCAAGGACTGATTAATGAAGTGTCAGATGTGCAGAAAAAGCAGCACAGACACATCCCTGGAAAAGGGGGGATTACCATTAAGCCCTAGGAATTCCGGGAAGGAAGGGGAGAGGGCTAATGGTGCAAAGACCTAGGAAAAGAAGAGGAGAGCATACGGTTTAGGCAGGATACTACTGAGTATGCTGGGAAAGAGGACTCTAAAGAGAGTGCTTGCTGTGGGCAAGATCGCGTGTGTATGATCGAATTTTTGGAGTCCTGGAGTTAGGGGTGTTGACTGTCTTCTGGGAGGTTTCGCTCGGGGGTGAGTAGAAGGCAAGGGAGCTGAACCTAGTCTATGGCTAGGTGGAACGTGTCTACTTCCACTATATTCAGCACAGCAGATCCACAGGTTTGGTGTATGAGTGAAGAAATTGTTTGTTCTATCTAATGTGTAAGCGTTGATCTTATTTTCTGTTATGTAGGAGAAAACTGTAAAAGTTTGTTCTATATCCTGTTACGTAGAAGAAATTTGTAAATGTTTATTTTTTTATATATATCCTATTATGTATAAGAGACCTAACCCTAGTGATGCTGGAATAAAATTCTTTTTATATGTAAAGAGAGCAATAAAAATCCTGATGCAAATGCCTATGTAGATTTACATGTATTCTGTTTGGTTGGGTTTTTGTTTTACTGAACCTTATTTCTTTTTACTATTTCCTGGGGGACGTTGGGTTTAGACCAGGCACCAAAGGCCAAGTGCAACTGGACAATTTTTTTAGAACAAATCTAGAACTCGTAGGAAAAGGAAAAGCTAAAACTAGAAAAAGCTGGTAATAACTCTGTAAATTTCTGTATGGTAGCGCCTCATACCGGCCATCTGTAGAGGCAGCCCAAATCGCTGGCTTTACCTTTTATCTTTAAAAAAATAAGGGGTCTTTTTAGATGCGTCGAAGAATAAACTTGTAAAATGGGCGATCTGAACTTGACTTTTTAAAAACCTAGTATGTACGAGGTACCTCTGGGTGAGATCTAAGTAAATGATTGACTGTCAATAAATTAAATAATGAAAAGGAACCATTATAGTTTACATTGAATTACACAATGGCCAAAAACCCTAACCGCTCTTCATCTAGGGCCACCGATACTTATGCCTTAATTGCATAACGTTTTCTCCAAGCATAAAACCGAAATTATATATATATATATAAAGTTTATTTTGGCATTTGAATTTTAGAGAAAAGGATTTAAACAACAAAATGACAACCAATAAATTTAAAAGGATCATGGAAAGGAAAGAGTTTAACAAAGCATTGCATGGAAAATAGTTTATAAACTACCGACTGTAAGAGAAAGAAGCCTAACTCTTCCAACTACCGTATAACCAAATACCAAATAAATAGAAGGGCTCATTTCCTTTTTTAATTTGAAATCATTATCACTCCATTATAATTGTTTTCTATCATGGATACCTTCATTTTAAACAATATAAATCGCATGGCAGTCTTCTTCAATCGGCTTAGTGCCCAATCTCTAATAATGTAACTCGCTGGGTTTTCCCTTATTGGCGTCAGGCATAAAGAGGATCCCTTAAGGTTAAGGCTGCCCTTGATTTGTAGACAAAAACAACCCTTTTAAAGCGTGAAGCAGGGTAGGGTTTGGACCCATCTACCAGTGAGACCTGATAGGAGTTTCGGTGGCTAATTAACAAAAACTTAGCAACAGCATAAAAATTAAGAATTATGATAACAATAATTTCCTTTACAGTAAACAGCAGTGGAGGCAGCGACATCCTTGGGACATTTTAGACAACACTATCAGCCATTAAAATGACAGGAATGAAAAAATAATAAACAGTCCATGCTTTTACACAGTTTAAATTTAAAACAGAGAGTTCCTTTTGTTGGCCGAATCCTCGGTCCTCGGCTTAAGGTCGTTAATTAAAAAAGGGGCGCGTTGCAATAAGAAAGGCTCAGAACTATCTACAATCCTCCACCCTTACCAGTGAAGGAGGCGTTATCTTAAGCAAGTCCGTGACGATGTGGCTTGGGTACCATGCACTTCCACAAAACCCAAGACCCCATCGCTTACCAGCAGTCACAAGAAGAAAAAAAACCCCCTCTGATGGACGAACCATGGCCCAACAGACCTCACCATGAAGGTTGATAATAGCACGTACCAGGACTACCACCGCTCGTGCTACCCTTTTCCAGCTACATTTACCTGCAAATTTTTTTTTACCAGGGTTAAAACCCCTTTAAGGAGAAAGTCCAGGAAAAAAGAATTCTAGAAACATAGCTAAAAATAAACCAGCTTACCTGAAGGACGCGGTTTAGGCTATGAGCTCCTGTGCCACTTCCCCCCATCTGAATAACCCCAAAGGAAACTTTCCACCAGTCTCGCAAGTGCTGAGTAGATAAATGAACTTCAGAGCCTTCGAGGAGGCTTTTCATCCCTCCAAGAGCCACGAAGTACTGATTCCTTAAAGAGTTTAGTAAATGCGTGTGTACCTTGCCAAGGTGTCATCTCACCATAGACTCTGTGAGTTTATGAGCTACCAATATTGTGATCCCACTTCCACGTGGAAGATTTTTCAGCCATCCGCGTGGCCCATCACAGTGTGGAACTCATCTCGGGAACCCTGCGACTGCCTTACACCTGCTGTGATGTTTTTTTTTTTTAAACAAAAATTTTGGTTAAGGACCGTAAGGTCCGATCTTTTCATAAAAAGGAACAGCGCATTTTGGACTTTGGGTTAAAAACCCCTTACCATAAGTGGGTGGCTTGCAACCCTTTTCTTGGGGCGAGCTTTTGCATGGACCTTGTTAGTCCCTTGTATTTTTGTTAAGCTTCGGACCCTTGTGTTTTGTCGAGAGTACTTGCCTTCAGAAATCTTGGCCCTTAGGAGTGTGTGGGGCCAAGCTCAACTGAAGCACCTGTTATCAGAAGAAAGGGTGGTCAGTCGAAGCTGTTTAAGTGATGTTATCAGCCCTATGTACCAATCTGTTGTTTATGGTTTTCACTTGAAATGATTTTATTTCTGTATCATCTAGACATAAAAACTGTGAATCAAATTACATTCTTTCCAGCCTTTGACCAAGTAAGACAAAAAAAAAAAAAAACATATTTTTGGCAAATTATGGATGTAGTTCACATATGGTATCAGAGCCTAAGGATTCAACCCTGTATCCTAATGGGTGCACTTCGTTTCCTATTCTTTATTTGTTTATTTTATATGTATATGAATGAAAGGTTTGACAGCACTCTAACGTCTATCGGCCTGTTGTGTTGTAAAATCTACAGAACCTACAGGTTGTTGTTATCTTGATCGATTGCAGGAATTGTCATGGCCTCTCTGGTGGAGAATGAAAACCAACCAGAAAATCTGGAATAAGTACCACCGATTTCACAACCAGCAGCAGAACATTTTGAGGCCAGTCAAGTACTGGAAATAATGAGGCACTTAATTGTGAAGATACAGATTTATAAGGTGGACAACGAAAAGCTAAAAAGGGCGCAGGAGAAACAATAGGAGATTAATGAAATCCTGTTGCAAACTCTGGAGGAGAAAAACAACGGGAAGGAGCCTCAAACAGAAACCAAAAAGGGTCCCTAAAGGGAGGAAAGTGCTGAAGGAAAGGATAGTTCATCTAACGAGACCCAAAACTCTAAAAATCAGGTCAAAACTAATGGAAAAAGAAAGGTCAATCACATGGAAGGTGAATTCAAGAATATCAAACCCACTAGTTTCGACGGGGAATCTAAGACAGGTGAAGAAGCAGAGGCATGGCTGCTGGACATCAAAAAGTATTTTAAGATCTACAACTATTCGAGTAACATGAAGGTCCGAATGGCAATTTATAATCTCAAGGGCAAGGGTAGTATTTGGTGGCAGGACCTCAAGATATCACAGGGACTCAAGGAAAAGATGATGGAGTGGTCAGAATTCAAAAGACTGTTTAAAAAATAGTACTTATCTGAGAATTACTACGAAAGGAAAACCAAGGAATTCTATGAGTTAAGACTCGACTCAATGAACATGGAAGAGCTCATTAATAAATTCTTAGACCTACTAAGGTTCATACCCTATATCAAGGAAGAAAAGGTGAAGGTATATAGATTCCTAAGCTGCTTGCCGCAGGCTTACAAGGACAGAATCGAATTCGACAACCCGAAGACTCTGGATGAGGTACTAAGGAAATCCCAGCTGTGTTATGAGCAGTACAAATAGTGGAACGATTCATTCAGAACATGGAAAGACAGGAAACCTGAAAGGTTCAGCCAGCAGAAAAGGTGGTCCAGACCATAACCACACAAAAACACCCCGATAAATACTCCAGGAGGCCTTTACACAAAAAGTGGACCACCCCCGCCAAGATACACAAAACCAGCTAGTCTGGGGGTCAAAGGGACTGAAGGGGCACCCACGGGACCCCTGACCTACTGGGAGTGTGATAGACCCCATTTGAAGAGATATTTCCCATGCCTGACGGGGGCCAGTAATACCTTGCACAACATACAAGAAGCATCGACAGTTGGGGATATTGGCAGGAGTTTCCACTACATTAATGCGGCCTTAGAAGACCGACAAGCCGACCATCAGTCTACTATAGTGGAAATCAAAGGTATTGTTTTCAACCATGCTATATCTGTGTTAATTGATCCAGGAGATACACTGAGTTACATTTCTCCAAGTACAGTGGAACTCTGCCAACTAGCTAAATAAAAACATGTAAGACCCTGGTGGGTGCAGTTGGCCACCGAGGCAGAAAGGAAGGTAACAGATTATGTTACTAACTGTGAAATTCAGCTGTAGGACCATAAAACCAAAATCGACCTGAACATCTTACCCTTGGGATCATACGACATGATCATCGGAATGGAGTGGTTAGAAAAGAACAAAGTAGTGTTGAACTGTTATGAAAAGACCTTTACCTACATTGCCGAAGACCAAGTCCTTCGAACGGTAAGAAGGTTGCCCAAACCTGTCTCGGTAAGACAAATTTCATCCATGCAACTAAATAAATGCCTGAAGAAGGGATGTAAGCTCTTTGCTATTAAGGTTACTGAATTACTCCTAAATAAAAACCAGACCTCTCTGAAACAACACCCGGTCCTAGAAGAGTTTCCTGATGTGTTCCCTGAAGAGATACCCGGCCTGGCCCCTCAAAGGGAGATTCATTTCTCTATCGAGTTACTACCTGGATCCGCACCTGTATCAAAGCTGCCTTATCAGATGAGCATCCCAGAGCTGACTGAACTAAATATTCAGTTGCAAGAACTGCTGGAAAAGGGGTACATCAGAACAAGCGTATTCCCCATGGGGTGCGTCGGTCTTGTTTGTTAAAAAGAAGGACAAGACCTTAAGACTTTGTATTGACTACCGACACCTAAACAAGGTAACCATAAAGAACAAGTATCCCCTGCCTAGAATCAATGACTTGTTCGATCAAGTAGGAGGGGCAAGGGTATTTTCTAAGCTAGACTTGCATTCTGGCTACCACCAGATCCGTATAAAGAGTGAGGACATAAACAAAACCGCTTTCAGAACCCGCTATAGACACTACAAATTTGTAGTAATCCCTTTTTACTTAACCAATGCCCCTACCACTTTGATGTGCCTAACGAATGGCATATTTAACAAATATCTCGATCAGTTTGTACTGGTTTTCATCAATGACATCTTGATTTATTCAAAAAACCAAGAAGAGCATGAGCATCATTTGAGGACAGTATTGCAGACCCTAAGGGAGCACCAACTGTATGCCAAATTGGAGAAGTGTGAATTCTTTAAGACTAAAATCCAGTACTTGGGACATATCATATCCGTGGAGGGAATTGTAGTGGACCCCAAGAAAATTCGAGCCATATCCGACTGGCCAGTACCCAAGGACGTGGCTGATATCCGGTCATTTATGGGACTCACCGGCTATTATAGGATATTTATCGAGGGGTTTTCCAAAATTGCTTACCCCATCGCTTCCTTACAGAAGAAGGGAGTGAAGTTCACTTGGACCTCCAAATGTCAAGAAATATTTGACCAGCTTAAAGAGTTACTGACCAAGGCCCCAGTCCTAAAGGTAGTTGATCCTCTTAAAAACTACACTGTCTACATCGATGCTAGTTTGGAAGGAGTAGGAGGGGTGTTATCCCAAGAAGGACATGTAGTCTGTTACGAATCATGCAAGTTGAAAGAACATGAATGTAATTATTTGGTCCATGATTTAGAACTAGCCATCGTGGTGCACACGCTGAAAATATGGCGGCACTACCTGCTGGGAAGGAAATTCCTACTACTAACAGATAACACATGTGTGAAAAAATTGTTCACACAGTCTGGACTAAACGCACGACAAGCAAGGTGGTTGGCCTTCCTCAGTGAGTTCAACTTTGAGGTAAAGCACATAAAAGGTAAGGAAAACAAGGTTGCGGATGCCTTGAGTCGAAGGACTCATGTTATCAGTAAGTTAACTTCGAGTCAGCCCAAGGGTGACCTCTTGGAAATGGTCAAGGCAGCAAGTACTCATGACGGTAACTATATCAAATTACTTAGTAAGATATAGAACTCCAAGATAAAACTGGACAGGGCAGCTTTTAAGATTGACGAAAAAGGTTTTATTTGGTTTAGAGATAGGTTGTACATACCTAATGTGTTAGAATTCAAATTGTTCATCATGAATGAGATGCACAAACCTCCTTTTGTAGGCCATCCAGGGTACCAAAAGATGGTAACTACCATGAGGAAGCAGTTCTTTTGGCCCAGTTTAAAAATTGATGTAATTGAATATTTGTCCAAATGCATTGAGTGCCAGCAAATTAAGACAGAATATAGACATCCAGCTGGATTGTTGCAGCCTCTGCCAATACCCCAGTGGAAATGGGAGATCATATCGTTAGATTTCATCACTGGTCTGCCAAAAACACAGCTACAACATGATTCTATCATGGTGGTGGTGGACAAATTAAGCAAATCTGCTCATTTTATTCAAGTAAAATCCACACATAAGGCAGCTGAAATCGCTGAGATATTCCTAAAAGAGATATTCTGACTACATGGCATACCAAAAATGGTAATATCAGACAAGGATGTGAAGTTTACATCCAACTTCTGGAAATCCTTATTTGCAGGTTTATAAACCCGGATTAACTTTAGCACCAGCTATCATCCAGAGAAAGATGGGAAAACAGAACGTACTAATCAGACCATCGAAAACATGTTAAGGATGTACGTCATGAAAAGACCCACTCAGTGGGAAAACTACCTGCACCTGGTAGAGTTCGCCTATAATAACGGTTATCAAGCCTCAGCAAAAATGAGTCCATTTGAAATACTATACAGGAGGAAGTGTAATACTCCTGTTAGTTGGGATAATCCTATGGATCGCGTGCTAATTGGGCCTGAATTGTTATAGGAGATGGATCAAAAAGTTCATGAAGTACAGAAGAACTTGAAAGCAGCTCAAGAACGGCAAAAGCATTACGCTGATCAAAAAAGAAAGCACAAGGAATATTGTGTAGGCGATCATGTGTACCTATGGGTCAAACCTAAGAAGAGTTCCATGAAATTGGGGTGCTGCAAGAAATTGGCTCCAAGATTTTGTGGACCCTTCCAAGTCCTAGAGAGAATCGGGCCTGTAGCTTACAAGCTAGCCCTACCTGTTCATTTAAAGATACGCAATGTTTTCCATGTTTCATTGTTAAAAAAATATATATATGACTCAAATCATATTATCGATTGGAATGTGGTACAGGTGGAACCCGAAGGAGAGTTCCAGGTGGAACCTGCACGAATCCTGGATAGGAAAGAAATGGTGCTTCGGAAACGAGTCATCGCTTGGGTAAAGGTGCAATGGAAGCACTTTAGCCCCGAGGAGGCAACTTGGGAACTAGAGGACGTAATACGGATAAAATACCCAATTTTTTTGGCTGAACCAATAAATGGACAACACTGAGGACAATGTTTAAAATAAGGGGGTGTGGATGTAATACCCCCACACAATTTCCTATTTGAATGGTATTATTTTTAATTTTAATTTTAGCATAATAAGATGTGGCTGTTAATGACCCAGCCAATGAGTCCGGGAGGACTGATGTAATAAATACCTTGAGAGTTTTGACATTGATTTATTATAAATTGCATGTGGCGAGTATAGTGGAAGCAGCCAGGTTAAAAGAGGAAACCTGCAGAAGACAGTGTGGATAGGGACTAGCTAACTCCAAGGATTGATTAATGAAGTGTCAGATGTGCAGAAAAAGCAGCACAGACACATCCCTGGAAAAGGGGGGATTACCATTAAGCGCTAGGAATTCTGGGAAGGAAGGGGAGAGGGCTAATGGTGTAAATACCTAGGCAAAGAAGAGGAGAGCATACGGTTTATGCAGGAGGCTGCTGAGTATGCTAGGCAAGACGACTCTGCAGAGAGTGCTTGCTGTGGGAAAGATCGCCTGTGTATGATCGAATTTTTGGAGTCCTGGAGTTAGGGGTCTTGACTGTCTTCTGGGAGATTTGGCTTGAGGGTGACTAGAAGGCAAGGGAGCTGAACCTAGTCTATGGATGGGAGGAATGTGGTTGCTTCAACTATAGTCGGTGCAGCAGATCCACAAGTTTGGTGTATGAGTGAAGAAATTGTTTGTACTATCTAATGTGTAAGCGTTGATCTTATATTCTATTATGTAGGAGAAAACTGTAAAAATTTTTTCTATATCCTATTACATAGAAGAAAGTTGTAAATGTTTATTTTTTTATATATATCCTGTTATGTATAAGAGAGCTAACCCTGGTGATGTTGGAATAAAAAAAAATTTATATGTAAAGAGAGCAATAAAAATCCTGATGCAAATGCCTATGTAGATTTACATGTATTTTCTTTCGTTGGGTTTTTGTTTTACTGAACCTTATTTCTTTTTACTGTTTCCTGGGGGACGTTCGGTTTAGACAAGGCACCAAAGGCCAAGTGCAACCGGAAAATTTTTTTAGAACAAATCTAGAACTCGTAGGAAAAGGAAAAGCTAAAACTAGAAAAAGCTGGTAATAACTCTGTAAATTTCTGTATGGTAGCGCCTCATACCGCCCATCCTTAGAGGTAGCCCAAATCGCTGGCTTTACCTTTTATCTTTAAAAAAAATAAGGGGACTTTTTAGATGTGTCGAAGAATAAACTTGTAAAATGGGCGATCTGAACTTGACTTTTTAAAAACCTAGTATGTACGAGGTAACTCTGGACGAGATCTAAGTAAATGATCGACTGTCAATAAATTAAATAATGAAAAGGAACCATTATAGTTTACAATGAATTACACAATGGCCAAAAACCCTAACAGCTCTTCATCTAGGGCCGCCGATACTTATGCCTTAATTGCATAACATTTTCTCCAAGCATAAAACCGAATATATATATATAT
>LPNX010433685.1:160345-237601 GCA_001517045.1 Pseudotsuga menziesii
GCATGGAAAACAGTTTATAAACTACCGACTGTAAGAGAAAGAAGGCTAACTCTTCCAACTACCGTATAACCAAATACCAAATAGATAGAAGGGCTCATTTCCTTTTTTAATTTGAAATCATTATCACTCCATTATAATTGTTTTCTATCATGGATACCTTCATTTTAAACGATATAAATCGCCTGTCAATCTTCTTCAATCGGCTTAGTGCCCAATCTCTAATAATGTAACTTGTTGGGTTTTCCCTTATTGGCACTAGGCATAAACAGGATCCCTTAAGGTTAAGGCTACCCTCAATTTGCAGAAAAAAACAACCCTTTTAAAGCGTGAAGCAAGGTAGGGTTTGGACCCATCTACCAGTGCCACCTGATAGGAGTTTCGGTGGCTAATTAACAAAAACTTAGCAACAGCATAAAAATTAAGAATTACGGTAAAAATAATTTCCTTTACAGTAAACAGCAGTGGAGGCAACGACATCCTTGGGACTTTTTAGACAGCACTATCAACCATTAAAAAGACAGGAATGAAATAATAATAGACAGTCCATGCTTTTACACAGTTTAAATTTAAAACAGAGAGTTCCTTTTGTTGGCCGAATCCTCGGTCCTCGGCTTAAGGCCGTTAATTAAAAAAGGGACGCGTTGCAGTAAGGAAGGCTCACAACTGTCCGCAAGCCTCCAGCCTTACCAGTGAAGCAGGCGTTATCTTAAGCAAGTCTGCCACGACGTGGCTTGGGTACCATGCATTTCTAGAAAACCTTAGACCTCATCCCTTACCAGCAATCACAAGAAGAAACCCCCCCCCCCCCTCTGATGGACGAACCACAGCCCAACAAACCTCACCACGAAGTTTGATAACAGCAATTACTGGGACTACCACCACTCGCGCTACCCCTTTCCAGGTCCATTTACCTGCAAAAAAAAATTTACGAGGGTTAAAACCCCTTTAAGGAGAAAGTGCAGGCAAAAAGAATTCTAGAAACGCAGCTAAAAATAAACCAGCTTACCTGAAGGACGAGGTTCAAGCTATGAGCTCCTGTGCCGCTTCCCCCCATCTGAATAACCCCAGAGGGAACTTTCCACTAGTCCCACAAGTGCTGAGGAGATAAATGAACTTCAGATCCTTCGAGGAGGCTTTTCATCCCTCCAAGAGCCGCGAAGTACTGCTTCCTTAAAGAGTTTAGTAAAGGTGTGTGTACCTTGCAAAGGCGTCATCTCACCGCAGACTGTGTGAGTTTATGAGCTACGAGTCTTGTGATCCCACTTCCACGTGGAAGATTTTTCAGCCATCCTCGTGGCCCATGACAGTGTGGAACTCATCTCGGGAACCCTGTGACCGCCTTACACCTGCTGTGATGTTTTTTTTTTTTTAAACAAAAACTTTGGTTAAGGACCGTAAGGTCCGATCCTTTCATAAAAAAGAACACTCCATTTTGGACTTTGGGTTAAAAACCCCTTACCGTAAGTGGGTGACTTGCAACCCTTTTCTTGGGGCGAGCTTTTGCATGGAGCTTGTTAGTCCCTTCTATTTTTGTTAAGCTTCGGACCCTTGTGTTTTGTCGAGAGTACTTGCCTTCAGAAATCTTGGCCCTTAGGAGTGTGTGGGGCCAAGCTCAACTGAAGCACCTATTATCAGAAGAAAGAGTGGTTAGCTGAAGCTGTGTAAGTGATGTTATCAGCCCTGTGTACCAATCTATTGTTTATGGTTTTCACTTGAAAGGATTTTATTTCTGTATCCTCTAGACAGAAAAACCGTGAATCAAATTACATTCTTTCTAGCCTTTGACCAAGTAAGAAAAAAAAGAAAAAAAAAAGCATATTTTTGGCAAATTATGGAGGTAGTTCACAGTTTCCAAAAAGTCTATACGCAATCGCCATTAAAGGCCAAGAGAAAGGTTTTACATAGGCATGCCAGTGTGCTATGGCACCATTGCTTGCAATGGTGCAGCCCATGCAGGGATAGTTTTAGGGGCGAATTTTAGCCCAGTGGGCTATTTTTCCATGTTTTTCTTCCAAAAAAGATTCGCCATTTTGCATTTTTTGAAGCTCTCTTTCGCCCAATTTTGATGGGGTAAAATTTTTTGACCCTAAAAATCACCAAATTATTATATAAACCATATAAAATCCCTCGAAATTAAAATATATTTTGAAAAATATCACCAATCATTTTATAGTTGATGTTTTAAGAAATGGTAATATTTGACAACATTTATACACTTCTAAATAAGTATGGTTCCTTAAAATCATCCCTAAGCCCATGGCTTTAAAAGCCCAAAACCATAACATTAATGTTTTACATAACCAAAAATGAACATTACACAGAGCCGAATGGCCTAAGAAACAAGTCATGGCATAACACCTCAACATTAAAAATAACCAAGTCTGTATTCAAAGCCCCAAGCAAAAATTGATTTTACTACAACATCAAACCCTAGTAAAAAAAACCAGGAAAAACTTAGCTCTACCACAAGATTGAAGGGTGACAAGCATTAAATTGATGAGAAGGCCTACCGTGGCCACGAATGCAATGCTCGGAGCCAATTGTGTCGTAGCCACAATTTCCTCCATCCCTTTTGGCACCTGCAAGCAACAATGAAATGGAGATGAGGAGTAGGCCATTTCTCAAACCAGAAAGCAAACTAATGTGTAGGATTAGGATTTCACACGAGCTTACCTTCACAAGCTCGAAGTCGCCTCCATGGCCATAGCTCTACACAAAGCCAAACAACGAAACCCCAAATGTAAAATGCAATACACATCCATCGTGAGCCAAGCCTAAGGGAAAGGCTATCACACTTTCCCACAAGCATTAAATGCATCAGGCTGGAGTCCATTAACATTTCCACAAACCCACTCCCATAGTCACGACTTGTTACAAAGTAGCGATTATCACCAGCCTTCATACCATCGCTTAAACCCTAGAACATATGGTTTATACCATATACTATGTCACCCCAAACGTTAAACATTAATGTTGTCACATTACAAATCTTGCACTATGATAGCATTACCATAATACTTAGTCATAGGTTGTGCTAGTTCAAGTTTAAGACCTTTGCTTAGGAATGTAGATAAATTTTAGTCCATAGGTTTATAACTTCGGGTCTAATACCATAGTGTTAAGGTGTTTAAGCTTAAGCACCATGGCATACAAAGTATGCCATGTAAATCTCTCGAATTATCAATCCAAAGCTCTATGTTCAAACCAATCATAACCTTCCAATAAAATAACATAAGAAATGTTAAAATAGAATATATAGTAAAAATATACATAGCTCGAAAATATATTAATGACATCTAAAAATGACGAATTTAAGACCATAATGAAGAATAATCAATGTACATGAAATTTAGCTGTAATGGCTAAATTGACGATAACGACATTTACCAAGTTTAAAAAGAAAACCAAGGCGATAGGAAACGTAATAACCAGTAGCAAGTAATTGACGACCAAGGCTTTCAACACACTATACAGCTAATCCCATCGCAAGTAATGAACTGTGTAAACAAAAGAGAAAGGTGCCTTAGTTCGATTGAACTAAGTAAGCCTACGTAACCATGAAATACCTTACATCTTAGATCGTCATGGGAGAACTAATCTTGCCACTCCACCAGTTTATTCCCATCAACAAAGTTAAGTTAGTTTATACTTAATAAACAGAGAACACATGTGCAGAAGTAAATCAATGAACTATACAATTCAATTACTCACCGACAATAATAACTAAGATGTACAAATAGTTTAAATAACATAATTAATACATAAAAAGTAAACGAAATAATAATCACTGAATGGACAAGAGGGTATGAGTAGTTTCTTAAGAGATCGAAAGTTAAGTAGCAAATGTAATTCCGCATGAGTAATAATGATCCCCTCTCGGTAGTTTTTACTAGCCTATAATTATTATTATTTTCAATACTTGGGGACATTTCTTTTTTAGAAAACAAATCGAATCTACATGATACACATACCCTTAAGAAAACTACAACCAAACTCAAATTTACTTGTCACTAAATCTACTCATATTTGATTCAAAGATTGTGTTTTGCCAACCTAAACATATGGGTATTAAAGTCAAGGAAAAATTATAATCAATGCTATAATTTTCTAACTAAAACACCCAAATATCCTCTTACACAACGAATTTTTCCAAAACCAATGCATGGAAATAAGTCCTTCCCAAATGGCAACCGAGCGTCTCTAAACATAAACATTCAGAACTAAAAATTATTTTCACCCAAAATGCTTACACTTCATAACTATGATATCAATTGATGAACAAAGGACTAAATATTTCTTCTCCGATATTTAAATACCCTATGGGTCGTAGCACGAATCACAACATTAAATCATATCAATTATTAGAAATACAATTCATAACAATGTGGTTGTAAGGCCATTCAATGACATCCATAATCATTTATAAACGTACTACAAGGTCTTAACCAGCAAACCTCTAAGTGTGGAAAGACGGTTTTCCGAACGTTATTTCGAAAAAGTTAAAAGGAAACCCACAATACGCAATCCGCAATTGCAGAAGGATAAATGTAGAATGTTAATTCGAAAAAGTTGAAAGACATCACGAAATCCATAATCCGCAATTACAGAAGGGTAACGACGGAAGGCTATTTCAAAAAATTAAAAGGAAAAGCTCAATCCAGAAACCATAATTAAAGAGTTTAATGATGTGTGTGTGTGTGTGTATGGATTTTGGAGGTGTGTGACAAAAAGATTGGAATTGAAAAACTATTTTTAATATTTTAAAAACTTTAAAGTAATTTAATAAGTATTTCAATGATAAATTTTTATTAATATTTTTCCCCAAAAAATTGTCATTTAAGAAAATTATAAAGTTATGAAATTTATATAAATATAGTAAGAATCAATAGCATTTAATAAAATAAATACTAAAATAAAAATTAATATCTTTATTTAACTCGCCACCATAATAAAAAAAAAGTTGATGTTTTTTTCACATAAAAAAAATTGTCTTGTTAGTCCCTTCAAACCAAAACCAAAGCAAAGATAACATCAAAATTACATTAGTGTTTATAAAAATATCAAGCTTATAAACAACCCTCCTAACAAATAAAGTTTTTATCATTGAAAACAATATTGGTTTTTACTGGAGAATCTGTAACTAGCTGTGGGTCCACATAGTGGACAAGCATGGGGCCACCTCGTTCACAACATTATGTTTTGGTGGGTCCACAGAGCCTGCAAGCATGGGGCCCCCTCCTTACAATATTCCTTCATTTACACTGTACTTGTGAGTCAACTTATATGGGTCCACACAGCCCAAAAGCATGGGGCCACCTCGTTTACAATATTCCTTCATTTACTTGGACTTGTGAGTCAATTTACATCCCCTCCTTACAATATTCCTTCATTTACACTGTACTTGTGAGTCAACTTATATGGGTCCACACAGCCCAAAAGCATGGGGCCACCTAGTTTACAATATTCCTTCATTTACTTGGACTTGTGAGTCAATTTACATCTCTGCAGACTTTTTGAAAAAAATATTTTATTTTAACCAAATATTTTATTAGACATTTATGGACATGGATCATTTAAAACCATCTTTTATTATGAATAAAGGAAATTTAACCAAAATACAACTCTCATTTGAAGATTTCCCTAATAAATTATTTACTGATATCCATAATTTCACAAATTTCAAAAGAGACGTATATAGTAATTTAGAATCTCACAATTTTTATAACACGCATCAGATGGGACAAATCTAGGGTTTTAAGAATCCTTCAGGTTTTGCCTGATATTCGGTGTCGAAATAAGTTACCAAACAAATTTTATTTTAAATTCAAATTGCAGAAGATTAGGGTTGGAGCGACTAATCAAATCAATAAACTGTGGAAGATTAGGGTTCGAACGATGAATCAAATCGATAAACTGCAGAAGATTAGGGTTAGAGCCAATAATCAAATCGATATTTCAAATTAATTTGGACAATGGCTCTAAGCAGTCAAATCTTAGGGCTCGTAACTCAACGTTTATTAATGACAATGTTTCCATGTTCATTCGAAATGCCAGACAGAGAATGTTACACTGATAAAGAGGAAGATATCCTATAATCATACAGACAAACCCAGCAAAATATTTATTGTTACAACGTATAAAAACCTATATTCTTGGTATAGGAGGAAGGAAATCGGTGGAAGATTATTACAAGACAGGTTGGTAATTGCATGTCACGAGGCACGATCCTCTGCCTGGCTTTCTTTTCCCCATTATAAGTCAACGACAACTCGACAACTCACTGCATGGTGATCTCCATTTACAGCTAAAATCTGGTGCATGTAACTTAACAGTTGTTTTTCTCATTCTTGGAAGTTGAGGTAATTTTCTGCAATCAGATCCCTTCCGTTCTCTCCTGTTTAATACCACCACTAGGGCATGCAACTCTCTCAATCAACATCTACACATCGCTTTCTTCTCAAGAAAGTTCAAGAAAAAGATCAAGGAAGCAGAGAAATGGCAGAAGGCCAATCCAGTACCTCAAGCAGTAGATGGAATCCGACGAATGAACAAATAGCTTTAGTGGAAGCGACATACAGTCAAGGGATCCACACTCCCAGCCACGATCAAGTAGATCAAATCGTTAGTCGACTGCGAATGTATGGCAACATTGAAAGGAACAGTGTGTTTTACTGGTTTCAAAACCGTAAAGCTAGCGAGGAGCAGAGACAGAAACGAGAGAGAATGGCATCCATCAATCACTTTCTTCAAGAACCTTCCTTGGCAAGGAAATCACGCAAAAATAGTAAGAAGCTCTACGATATCTGCTTCAATCTTCGAAATAAAATCTGGAACATTTCATTTCACTATAACTAAAGCTAGTAGTTTGCTATTTCCTGATTAGTTTATTATTGCAATGCATTTGTGTTTGCTGTCTCTAATACCTCAGAGCTTTGTTGCTAGAAATTTTCTCTACAGATCAGAAATCAGCAGTTATCATGCCAAAGGTAATGAGTTAATAAGAGCATTTATTTTTCCAGCTTTGAATTTCTAACTATCTATCAATACATTATTGAATATCAATCAGTGTTGCTACAAATGAACTATTTAAAGATCCCTAACATTAGGTGGGTTCTCACTGGCTTAGATACATGTTACTAGTACAACAAATGAGACAACAAATGCTGACAATTTATGCGAACCTCCGACACTGGAGTTATTTCCATTGCATCCCACTGGTATGGCTCGTGCAAATCTGCAGTCAGTCATGGAGTGGACAAATGATTCCGGATTTGATGAATATATTGATGAACAAAATGATCGAAGGTCAGGTGGGGTGCATTTTCATAATTTTTTCATAATTTTTTCAATTTCATCCCTGGCCATCCTGGCAAGTAATGGAAACTATGCTTAGCAATCTTCTACAGAAATACATTGTATGCATCAGTGTGATGAATCTCCATGCCAAGTGTTGCCTCTTCATTATGTCTGTGTGGAAACTGTTGCATCGTTTGATTTTTCCTTTCTTGAAATTAGTGGAATCTTAATATGTAGAAATAGGAATTGCTTTTCTTCATGAAATTTCTTAATGCGTGAGCCTTGAGGTCTTCCTCTGGACATCCTTTATCTTTTGAGAGGATGCCAAGCGGATGCAACCATTGGGATATCGGCCGAACATGTTGCAATTGTCATGTAACCAAAGTTGTTGTGTAATGCAGTTGATTTTGCATCAATTCATGAAATCATGTAAAAGCAAGTTTAAGAAGTTGCAAGTCTCATTGTGTTTGACAATTTCGAAGTAACTTTCAAACACTCGTCTTAGTTAAAAATATGATTTGGAGGTAATTGTAATTATATTTAACCTACTTTCTGATCTTAATCCAGAAATCGAGGCAAGGATCTTAATACAAGGGCCCCAGGAGCCTTATATCTAGGCAACGATCATTGAAAAACGAAAAATGTTGTGAGGAAAGCGATATCGCTATGACAGATTGAGAAACAACAAAAGCAACGCTATTTGTTATTTCATGATATTTTTTATAACTTAGGTTTGTGCGCAAGAAACACTAACAGAATGCTATGAAAAAAATGGATCTAACTTAAACCTGTTCAAAAGGTAGTAATCAAGCGTGTTTTGCTGCTGCTATAATTTCTTCAATAATTGCTTCACCTATTTTATTGCAATTAAGCATAGATACTGATATCTGCTAAATGGCTCCGAACTTCATAAGATTTAGTTTTTTTTAATCTATGGTTTGACTCTCTAGACTGAAATTGCAATTGATTTATTCAATGATCACTTTATACATATATCAGAAATATCAGAAATACCCACAATAAGAGCAGCCAACTGCAGTAAACTCTAAGGACTTAAAAGTACTTAGAGTCTTCCCACCCATCAGCAAATTAAAGTAATGATCCTTATTCAGAATAAGAACCCTACCATATCCACATAAAACTTAAAACTACTTAGAGTCTTCTCACCCATCATCAAATTAAAGTAATGATCCTTATTTAGAATAAGAGCCCTACCATATCCACATAAGACTTAAAAGTACTTAAGTCTTCCCACCCATCATCAAATTAAAGTAATGATCCTTATTTAGAATAAGAACTCTACCACATTCACATAAATTATTGGAAGAGGCACTCTAAAAAAGAAAACAAGTGATAAAGAATATAAATTTGGAGCATATAAAACCTTTGACTTTTTAGTTTGCTTCAATTATACAAAACCTTTGACTTCTTAGTTTTTTTTCATCTTATGTAGTCTTATACTTTTTAAAATAGAAAACATGACTTTTCTAGAAATGTTTCCAAAAATTACCTTAATCTTGATGTTCGAAATTGACCAAAAGAGAAAAATTCGAAAAAGTTTGTAAGAAACTAATACTTAGAACTATCGTCTAAAAGTTTCATCCAAAGAGCCATCCCCAAGAAAAGCTAAAACATAACAATTAACACTTCCTTCACAAAAGTCCAAACCTAAAACCTTAATGCTGAAAAGAACCTCTACAAAAATATGGACAACCAATCAATATCTTGTTTATACAAAATACAAAAGATGGAACCTCCTACCCTTTATTTATAATATTTTGACATGTTAAAAGGTTTCTTTTCAAAGACAATCACCAAAAACATTTAATTTTTTCTAAATAATACTCCAAAGCTTTCCATACAACCAATTGATATCATCCTTGTTCCAATTAAAAGCTAGCAACTTTGCTATAGATTATGTTATTTGGCCATACTTTAGGAAATAGTTGGTATTGGCATATTTTCAAGCTTTCTCCCTTATTAATTTTAATATTGGGAATTCAAACAATATTTTATATTTTATATTTTTGAGATATAGAAATAAATATTAAATTTTGTATTTATTAATATTAAAATGAAACATGAGTTTATGTTGCCAAATTTATGTGGTGGTTAGTTTCGATCGGACTCATTATCACGATGCAATATCAAATGTGGAGAGTGTGAGAACTAAGGCATTAATATGAGATAAGTGGAGATAAAAATAAGACATGGTGTGCTTGTGTGGTGAAACTAGGGTTTAATTGGTGAAGAAAGGCATCGATGATGTATATTTTGATTTCCTCTATGAAATATCAAATATAATGGTTTTTCATGTAAACAAAAAACCTATTCGAGTGTCTTACGTTGTATTTTACATGGGGTGAATTTTCAAGCTTTGGGAGAATTTTTGGGCATGAAAGAGGCTTGTTAGGTAGTCCTTGGAATCATAATCAGCAGTTTGGACAAGTCCTGGGCATTTATAAGAAATTTGGGCAGCTTTTAAGCAATTATGTGCAGTTGTAACAACATGATAAAGGGAATCCTAAGAATCACCATCAATGAAGGTCATGAAAGGAAGCCTATGAAGGACTGTGTTTGCATCATACTAGTCATACTATGCACTAGTTGACTTCCTTTCAAGAATGATGTAACTTTCCCATCAATATGTACTTTTTTCCTTATTCAAATACTTTCATTTAAAAATTACAACTCAATCACTCCATGATTCCATTGAAGCCAAATGAAGATGCTAGACATATATTATTGTCACTTCATCAGACATAACACGATGGTTTGTGGACAAGTGAGGGAGGCACTAGGGGCGCATAACACGATGGTTTGTGGACAAGTGAGTCAGGCTCTAGTGGGGCATGTTGGAGCTTACAAGGGATGTTACAAGACCTACTAGGGCTTCTATAGTTTATGTGCACTTGTCACAAACCCTATTAGGGTTTTTCCTTTTCTACTACATGGTTGTCACAAGATTAGGGCATATGTTACAAGCTTAGGGCCTCTTTTCTCCTACACCGCGACAATGATATACTATCTTAATCCCTTATAGGGCTCCATATTGTGTATATAGGATAGTCACAAAGGTTTTAAGGGCTTCCAAGGCTTTAGCAGAGTTAAAGGAAGGTTGCAACAAAGTTTTGAGGAATACACGGGCTCAAGGAAGGTAGCCGTAGTGCAAAAAGCTCCTAAAGGAATTATATAAGGGTTTCCATAGGAATACATAGTTCCTAGTGGTCTTGTTGTAGTGTGGACAAATCCCTAGGAGGGATGGATCATGGTTGCTACATATTGCATAGAACTAGACAAACCACTAGAAGACTAAACCAAGATGACATCATTAGTTGAAGGGATTATATCAATATGGAAACCTTAACCTATCTCTTCAATATTTTTCATCTTCAGATTGTCTTGGTATGTGTTCTCTTGTGGCCATTGCAAAATTCTGCTCATCAAATATGCTTATGTAAATTTAGTCATCTCATATTAAGGAAAATTATTTTGTTGGTGTTTTTCCTGAAGGTTTTCCCTACCATAAATTTTTATGTGCCTTTTGTGATGGTTAATGTTTTAATTTTCTTTTTAGTAATATCTCCTAAATATGAAAATTCAAGATTATTGCGATTCTATGGCTACATTCAATTCAAATATGCAATTACGTGAAAATTTCACAGAAAGAAATTCAGTGTTAAAGTATATACAAACATTACTACCTTAGTCAACCATCTACCACATTACATATCCTTGTAATCGATATACCCATGCCTTTATCTCTATGAAGTCCAAATAAAACTCTATCTTTAATAAGTCCAAATCAAAGTTCATATTAAAATCCCCTCCCAACCTAATTCTTGTTATGTCTTTAACTATGCAATCAATAAACTATAAACTACTAAAGCTCAAAATACACCTCAATCAACCACTTTCCACATTACATATCCTTAAACTACTATATTTATGATGCTATGATGTTCTAATAAAAGTTCATATTCAAATCGTCCACCAAACTAATTGTCATTGTCTTTATCCAAAAATCCGTAAACTACAAACTACTAAAGCTCAAAAAATAAAAGGCCATCAATTATGACTCTTGGAGCTTAGTATAAAGACATCATTATCCTACCCCAATAACAATATGTCATATTAGGTTGTTTCCTAAGTATTATGACTCTTTGAAGTTCTCACATTGTATATCTTATTTAGAAGGAAAGTCATAAGTAAGATATGGGTAATGATAGAATGTTATGAAAGGTCATAATTTAGGAAAATTGTGTTGTACTTTCTTATTTTCCTATTAGACAATGCAAAAGAATCTAGTTTAAAGCCAAAGGTCAATCTAGATTTTCCCAAAACTTCCAAAGTGAGTACATTCTTTATCTAAAATCCATCCTTAATGGTGCCAAAATAATGTTTTTATATATTTAGTTTCTTCTTAGTAGACTTTTGAAAAGGCACAACACTTACATTTGACCTACTTAGTTTTACGCATTGCATGAAAGGGACTACGTGTGTTGGAATCCATGTAGTTATTTATCATTGGGAATTCATTTTTTTATGTCCTTCTGTTGTACAAAAGCTACACCACACATGTAATCTTACTTCCTTTCTAGTAGATATTTGTTGTAATTGAATGATCAATGTGACAAGTTTTGTCTTAAAACACCATTCCTAACAACGCCTCCCCTATAGGAGTCACCTTCGACCTTATTGTGATTTCCAAGTTCATTGACTAAGTAACCACCTTTTGTTGTGTAAGTGGAACTTTGATGTGTGGTAGTATCCCCACAATGAACCATGCACAATACTAAACATCTTGGATTTAGAAACTAAATCATTTAAAACAAATATTAAATCATTGGTCATAGTTCCACACTAACTCACAAGTTGTCTTATTAATTTCCTTGACTTCGATAATGTAATGAGACTCAGACTTTGGTTTCTGTGACTCCTTCAGAATTTCTTCTTTAATAGTTTCTAATTATATGGTTTTCACTGTAGGGAGAGTGCTCCTATATTTCATATACCATGTCAAAGCCTTGTCTTTTAATGTGCTCTCTACTTTTGCAATATTGGAAGCCTCATATGTAATTTTCTTCATGGACCATATCACATTATCAGTAAATCAATATTGTTCAATGTCATCTTTACCTATCCCATCAAACGTGGGAAGCCTCAAAATGTATAATATGATGTTGCCATCATTATTATAGGTAAATGTGAACTACAACTTCTATTTTCAACTAATGTATTACTTCTACCTATTCAACTCTATATATTTTAATTAGTCTCTCATGTAGAACTATATTATATCCCTATAACTTCTTCTTTTTTGTCTTCTTTGAGACTTTCTTCCTATGCAAAAGTAAGTAATAAATAGTCTTCTTGATTAGATAAAGGGAACTAAGGGATTCAAATGAATCATAAAATCCTTGACTTATTTCTTTGGATAATACTTAATCCATGAGATATCAAATCAAAATGCAGAGTATATTCTCTCATCATACAATTTCCTCCATTATCCTACAGTTCTTATTCTTCCACATCCTCTAGGTTTTTTCCTTCTCTTTGCCTCAGGGGGATGATACCACTATTCTCACTCCAAACTCTCAATTCTTCCCTTCAATGCCTCTTTTGTGGGCTCTAGTATTCTAAGCACTCTTATTTATCATACTTTGTGAGACCTTCTAGAATAAAGAACCCTTCTGCACACTCTCTCCATGTAGTCCAATCTCTAGCGTTCTTGTGTCCTCTCTAATCAACACTCTCTTTCCTATCATCTTCCTTTCTCTTTAATGTCTTTTGGCTGCCTACTTTATCTCATCCCTTTTTAGATATCTTTTCTTTCTCTAGAGCCATTGTTATTCTAGATCCTTTTTAACACCTAAAGATTCTGCCACTGCTTCATACCCCACCACCTTAACATGGGGTTGATGTTTCCACGATTTTGGGTTTCATTGTCACTAGGACCTTCTCAATAAACATATTTACCGAAAATGGAATATATGCCAAGAATATCTTTATTGGACCCTCTTCAAATATTGATTCTACATGGCTATATGATTCACTGTATCCTATAGAAAATTCTACGATATACCCTTCTACCACATGTAAGAAACAAAATTAAGTAGCTCTAGACTGTTATCATCTAGGTCTTTCAACTATTCTATCTTCTCCTTAGTCCATACTATTGGCCAAGTTTCCCTCTAGATTCTATTGATCTCTAATTTCCTCTATGTCCATTCATATAAAAATACATGAACCTTATAGAAGAAAATTTGATACAAAAATGAATAAAGATACATGTATTTGTAGTGCTAGGGTTAAATTTAGAGTCCTCTAGTCTCTTATTGTGAAAACCCATCATCTTGGATTTCCAACATTCTTTGATTTCAACTTTAGTGTGATTCCACCTCATTTATTCATGTTCCTTTCACTCCCTCTCAGATACTAACAACATAACCATCTTTTTATTTGTTGCTTTTCACACTTAGTGTTCAACTTGCATCACAAACAAAACCCTATAGGAATTGGGATTTTAAATACCCTGCAAGAAGGATAAGGTCTTGCTTAAGACATGTGTTGGAAATTATATGGACTATTTACATGTATGCATAAGATAAGATGGGTTCTTTTTAATCATTAGTGTGTTCATTATTTCACTTCACCATGCAATTTAACCTTTATCACGCTAGAATTCATCTTCTAAACTACTTAACATTTATCCTACATTCAATCATCAAGAAATTGCACAAGAAAATTTTTAGACAAAAACTATATTATATTACTTTTCAAGAACTCGGTACAATCCGTAGCTTCAAATATATCTCAACAGCTTAATGGTAATTCATTCATACATTAATACGGTCATCACAACCCAAAACATCATATCAAAAAAATAATATATCATCTTAAAACCCAACTAGCTAGTTACAAAAGAACCTTAGAACATTCGTGACAGAAACTAACTCACAATATTTCACAAAATATCTTCGAGCAAAACCCAACTATTTACAATATGTCTTTATGTAGGATTTGGTTCATAACTTCAAAAGTGTTGGTGGGGAGCAGTCCGTAACTAGACTCAACACGTAGTCTCTAACTGAAATCAGGATGTAGTATTTTTCTAACGGTCTTCCTTGGTACGTAGAATGCTTCTAGATATCTTTGGGCAACAACATGAAATATAGTTGAACTTCCAAGGAATCCAATTTCATCCAGGATTGTGACAAATGGAAAACCATCGACATGATCCCCTTCCTTCCCTTAACAACCATGGGTTTATTTCCTTCCACCAAAGTTTAGACCACAAGTAGGAAATCCCATGTTTTTCCAATGACCAAACCTCAACCATATCAAAACAAGTACCAAAATGACAAAAGGAGAATATCCACCGCTTCAAGTCTGAGCTAAGTTTCTTGATACAAAACATTAATATCTTGAATCCAATATTAGTCTCGAATTCATCCCATCCTATAGACTCCATTATTTTTCATTATGCTCCATAATTATCCATGATTGAACCACAGTATTCATGGTGTAATGAGTTAAGAACACATATGGGTAAGACATGAGAAATGTGTGAAATAAATGGAATATATCAAATTCTAGTTCAGGGGATTTCATGGCCACGTGATACCCTCGATTCATTAATAAATAATACTTTTTTTGGCTAAATAGAATTTTAAAAAAGATGTTGCACCTGTTCCAAATTTTGGATTCGAGGAGAAGGCATAGACACATACCCTTCATTAAAGTTAGGAGTTCATTCTTTAAAACCATTACACCTTTGTCTAAATCAGTTACTTTATTAGCAAGTTTATCAACCAAACAATTATTATTCCTACAGATGTGTCAAAAGTAGAGATATTTTCTATAATGGAGATTTGGATATTCCACGCAATGTTGTTGAGAATGTGATTTTCAATCCCTTGTGACTGAAAAATATATGATGAAACTATTTTATTACAATAAGAGAATTCATAAAAATCATCGATTGAGAAATTCATGCGATTATCTCTCATCTAGAGAGTAAGGAATATAACTCAAAAACTTTACTATACATGCATGCAAGTCCCCGAGAATACCTAGAAACATATTTTCTGCTCAGATGAAAGAGGATCCCATCCCTTGCTTAGCTTCAAGTATTTATTCTTAAGAAATAACTATTGACAAATTCTAAGAGTGACATCCATTTGATGGCAATAAGATGGAATGATCCCCACTCCATCATTAACAAGCATATTTATTTTTTATAATTTCTTTTCTAGGGGTGATAATTTAATTCCATTATATGAAGGGATAAAGAGGTATTGCACGTAAACAAAGACTTCAAATTTGAATGTTTCCACTTTAAATATACGTAATTCACCTGATCTCTTGATTGATTCTGTACATCAATTTTGAAATAATAATTATATATATATTTATTAATTTTAGTGGTTATATTTGATTTCATCACAGAAATATCAAAATATCAATGTATAGAGGTTTATAAATGTTTCCATCCTATAGTCACATCCTATAGGATCCCTATATTTGTAACATAGGTATGAATAAATATAAACATGTATATACTCATTATTGTTTTTTATATTTTTTTGTGCCACTTACATATCATGATATACCATCATTTACTTGCATTAAATGGATGAAGAAAGTGAAACACATACTATTGCATATGGATTCCACTCTGGAAGCCCATTGTCATTTCAAATAATTAATTGTGGACTATATAGAATCCTTGTTAGTACCTCTAGTGAGTATGGGGATAAATACTCAACTTGTTGTAGGTACATTGAATGTTCTGCAAAAGGCTCAATATTTATCGCCTCATTGATGCATGTTGCAGGTGCATTAAATGCTCTGCAATAGGTTGAGTATTTATCGCGAGTGAATGCTCTATAGCAGGATGAGTATTTATCGCCTCACTGATGCCTGCTGCATCTGCATTGAATGCTCTGCAGCAAGCTGAGTGTATTAAATGGATGAAGAAATTTAAACACATACTATTGCATATGGTGGTGAATTTTAGTTTGTCATTTGTTGCATCTAATGGTGAATTTTATTTACCCAATTGTTGAGTGTTAGACATGTTCAATGGAATCCCACATTTATTATTCATTTAGAATTCAATTCTAGGTCGTGCTTTCGTATCTAGTATATATGTTATTGGTAAATGTAAAGGAACTTAATTTAAGTTCCTTAATTAATCATGACGATAGTTTTTGTAACATTAGATAAAGTATTTTTTCGTTATGGTTAATTCAGCTATACATTTAAAAATCATATTTATTTAGTTAAGCACTAGTTTCCTATGCGTTTAGTTATTGACAAAGAAACTAACACTGAATTGTTATTTTCCATAATTTAAAAATAATTTTTAATGTTTGATCATTCTTAAATATAAAACATATAATTAAAATTTTTATTTTTAAAACAAATAATAAAATATGAGAAATGTGTATTGTAAAATAGGATTGCCTCATCTTAATATTCAAAACTATGTATTGAATTATATATATATATATATATATATATATATATATTCAAAGCTATGTATTGAATCAATTAATTATATATATAAAAGGATTTCTACAATAGGATTGCATCATCTTAATATTCAAAGCTATGTATTGATTCAATTCTAGTAAATATTATATATATATTTTTAAATGTAGATTTTTTCAAGAGTTGATTTATTATATATTTTTAAATGCATAAGTTTTTAAAGGTTGTTGATCATTTTATTTGAGGGAAATACCATCCAAAATTTTCACATATTTCAATAAACATTTTTGTGTAGGGTATAATCTTCTTTTTTAAATTTTAAATTGTAGAGTAGTTTTTTTTCTTATTTGGTTTACAATTTTGGAGAGAAATTGTTAAAGAGCTTAACGTGATAGAGACATCAAGTGAGTCTCTTATATATCTATGCATGCCATTAACTGATTTGAGCACAAAAACTTTTCCTTACAACTCACAACTCTCAACCACTTAAGCTAACCCATAGAGCTAAATTATATAATACTTCTTATATTTACAAAAATATATTTAAAACTAAAACAATAATTGTTTTTAATAAATAAAAAGTTTTAAAAATACACTTTCTTAAAAAAAATAGGACGTAATTTTAAAATAGACAATAAAAATTAGATTATGAACAACATTCCACGTATTGGATATCCATTCTTACTTGTGAGTTGAACATTCATTTAACGGCCAAAGCATTAAAAGTACAATCATCCATATTTCTTTAACTCATATATAGCCAAAAGAAAAACCATAAAGTTTTAACATTATATTTCTAAAACTTAAGAATCAAATCTATACTTCTAATATATTTATTTTGATTTATAAAATACATTTATTTTGATTTATAAAATAGAACGCAAGTTCCTTTAACCTCACAAAATTGGGTTGTTGGGTCGTTGTGTAGTCTAATTTCCTTTTAATTTTTAGATAGAGTCTTCCCTTTGTGTAAGGGCAAAGAACTTTAATCAAATATTTTCTAATATTGTAAGAAACTTGAAGTGACATAGCATATAAGTGTTTTCATTAGCTTGTATTTTTGAGTTATCTCTTTAAAAGGGCTTAGTAATTAATAAAATATTTTAAAATTGAAGTATTTAGCATATAAGTTTTTTCATTCATTTGTATTGATAATGTATTTTTTTTGAAAGTGTAAGAGGCCATTAATTAATAATTTATTATTAATTTTTGCTAAGATATTTTATTTTATTATTTTAAATATTTTTGAGAGAAAAGTGAAAAATAAAACAAATGCAATGAATTATTCTTTGATTAATAAAAGATGTTGAAGGGGACATAAATGAAATAGCTATTGAAAAGTGTTTGATGACCACAAGAGGATAAGACAAGTGGTTGTAGCTTCTGAGAACTCAAGGTGCATGAGGCATCTTCCCCAAAATCATGTCACAACTCTTTGTTGAGTACTAAAGAGGAAGAGGCTCATAAATGACAAATTCCTAGAAAAAATACGATAAAACAGTATGTCCAATAACATGCACGAGGCTACAATTGATGAAGGATTGAATCTAATAATGCAAGAGATGGCGCATTAAGTGGATTTTTTTCTTGTGGTTCAACAAACATGCTTAGGGGTTCAAGAGCAAGTGATTTGGATTCTCTGGAAGTTTTTTTGGGAGGAACAAATATTCTATTTATGTTTTCCAAGCAATGGTTCCATGCTCTTTTCCTATTGCTTATTTGTTATAACAAGTTACAATACGATTTCCATTCTTATCATGGAATAACAACTAATTCTTTTAGCATAAATTTATTATGCATCTGCATTAAATAATGATCCATTATGTATCTTATTTAAGTTCTAATCCATTATGCATCTAAATAGAATATGGTTCTGTTACGCGTCAGTTCACTAATCATTCTTATTATGTTTTCTATGGGGTATTCACTCATTAAATCGATGCCATAGTGCCTTTGATCGTGGAATATTAAATAATATCCATAATTTCACTAGATATTGATAAATACGTACCAAAATTCTTTTATGGATCCCCCCTCCCAACACATATTTCCAGTTTAAAAAAGCCTATTTTTAAAATATATTCCCTATATTTACTATAAACACCTTTTTATACCTCAAGAATACTTATAAATCCCCCATACCCTACTCCGTAGCTCCCAAATACTTACAGTATATTGAACAAGTTTTTCATAATTTAAAATCGCCTTTATGAATGAACATGATAAGATATTAGTCGACAAGGTGAATCCCCTATGATGTTTTTGAACTAGATCTTCTTTCATGTTAGTACTTTTAAGCATGTAAAATCTAGATTTAATTATTTATGTATCTTACATCAAGTTAATATATGAGATCCTTCCTTAGAATTATAACATATTAAAAAAATCCATTTCATAAATCCCATTACATATCAGGATCGAAGGATTTATCAATATCCAATCTGTATAAAATTATAAAACATATAATTATGTTGTTCTGTGTAATCATAAATTATTTAGCCTTTCACATATAGATTAAAAATTTATTAGTTCACTAATTAAGTTACCATCCTCAACTAATTAGAAGGTGTCTTTCTAGAACTAAGATTTCTTAAACATTTAGTTCCTCTTCCAGTTACAAAAAGGAGCCATTTTTCCTACTTTATAGAAGACAAATCGAATCTACATGATACGCATACCCTTAATAATGCTACAATCAAATTCACAATTATTTATAACTAAATCTTCTCAAAATTGATTCCAAGATCATGTTTGGCAAACCTAATCATACATGTATTAAACCCAAGGAAAACATTATAATCAATGCTAGAACTTTATAGTTAAAATGCCCACATATCCTCTTAAACAACAAATCTTTCCAAAACCAATGCATGGCAATAAGTCCATCCAAGATGGAAACTGAGTATCTCTAAACATAAAAATTCAAATCTAAAATGATTTTAACCAAAAACGGTTACAATTGCTTCTTAACCATGATTTCAATTGATCAATAAAGGACTAAATATTTCTTTTCATAGATCTCACTAGAATCTATGGAGAGTAGCAAGAATCAGAACTTTAAACCAAATCATTTATCAAAAATACGATTCATAACAATGTGGTTGTAAGACCATTCAATGGAATCCACAATCATTTAAAAACAAACTACAAGCTCTTAACCAGCAAATATCCAACTGTGGAAAGAGGATTTGTGGAAGGTTAGTTTGAAAAAGTTAAAAGGAAACCTACAAATCATAATCCTCAATTGTGGAAGGATAAATGATGAAGGTTAGCTTGACAAAATTGAAAGGTAACATGCAATATGAAATTGTGGAAACGTAAATGCAGAAGGTTAAGTAAAAAAGTTTGAAGGAAATTAACAATTGTGGAATGATAAATGCGGAAGGCTAATTCAAAAGAGATGAAATGCAACTAGCAATCTGCAACACACAATTTCAGAAAGAGCACTGTGGAAATATCTTTGTGGAAAGATAAATTGGAAAAAGACTAATAAACTTAAAATTTTGGTATACAACATATAAATGAATTGGAGGTTACTTTTCAGAGTCTAGTTCAACGATTGAGGAAAAGTTGAAAGAATAAATAAAGTTAAAAATGAACATTGAGCCTTCAAAATTTAATAATTCCATGTTACTTTTAAATAAAAAACAAGATATTTTAATACAAAAACATCATATGTAGGTTTAAGATGATATTTTTCTCTTAGTAAGCATCTACATTGAACAACATGTCATGTAGCAATAAAGTATGTTTTAGTAACAGAACAAAAACTATGAAAGATGTCTTTACGAGCATGTAGTGACTCTCTCTCTCTCTCTCTCTCTCTCTCTCTCTCTCTCTCTCTAGTGACAAAATTGTATCAGAACATAGTTACAACACTAGGCTTAAACCGACTCAACACTAAAACTGTTAATTAAACTAGAAGAGAATTTTTTTTATTCTCTTACAAGCACGAAGATAATGATTACTTTATTTTTGCAGGAAAAATATGATAGAAGTAGGGATGTCTACAAAAGAAGAGTCTCACCCTAGAAATCCTATAAACAATGAAGAGGGTAATCTAAGGGATGGTGAAATATGGGTAAACCTTAATAGGAGCCAAAATAATTACCCATATGAACTACAAAGAACTATTAATGAACTAAGGTCTTAGTTAAAAAGAGTTAGGGAGGATAATGAAGGAATACTGAAAGTTCAAGAGGAACCGAAAAATATTTTCCTAGCTAATATACGTAATGATGAAAAATAGAAAAAAAGAGAGCATGAACATAATATGCAAGAAACTACACTTTACAAACATAAGGTAAGAAAAATGGAATTTTCAACTCATGGGGATGAAACATCTAGTGAGGAATCAGTAAAAAAAAACACAAAAAAACAACAAGATTCTAGTTAAAGTAGTGATGTTAATAAAAATAAAAATAAGTACAAACCATATGAAGAAATATATAAGGATATTAAAAAGATTAAACCACTAATGTTTAATGCTGAGATTGAAAAAGGGAAAGAAGCGGAAGCCTCGCTGTGAGGGATGAATAAATAATTCTAAATTTATAATTTCTCTTAAGAACTGAAAACTAAAAAAACCATATATAGATGGTGGCAGGATATAAAGAAAGTAAAAGGAATAAGGAAATATACATAACCTGTGAAATTTTTAAAAATCATTTCAAAGGAAAATACCTCTCAGAATAATACTAGAGAGAGAAGGATAAGGTTTGCTATAAATTATTGAGTGTGCTTCATTACGTACCATATATAATAGATGAAAACCCAAAGGTACAATACTTTTGTCAGTTGTTTTCCTCTCATGTCTAAGGAGTGGATTGAGTATGACAATCAAAAAACGCTAGAAGAACCAATGCAAAAATAAATTTTTTGTTATAACAATAATAAAATTAAAAGAGAAAGTGTACCAAATTGGAGGACTAAAAGACAAGATAAATTTGAACCAAGAAAGAAGAATAATAAATTGCACAAATATTAGTACATGAAAATTTTGATAAGTCATGGGTGGTGCAGTTAGCCACAAGTACTAAACATAAAGTCACTAGTTGTGTTAGAGGTCGTAAAATACTAATGAATGATTTCAATACACATGATATATGAATATTTTACCATTAGGTTCCTATGATATGTTGATAGGAATGGATTGGCTAGGAAAACAAAGAGTAATGCCAAATTGTTTTGACAAAACCTTTACATGCATAGAAGATACTGGAAACCCCATTAAAGTGAAAGGAATTTCCATAAAAGTTACGATCAGAGAAATCTCAACTGTACAAATGAAAAAATATGCACGAAATGGATTTAAAGTAATTCTTTTTTATTTAATGGATGATAATGATAATGATAATAGAATTAAAATAGAAGGTATACCTATCTTAAAGGATTTTAAAGACATCTTTCGGAAGAAGTCCCTATACTACCTCTGAAAAGAGACATACACTTTACAATCAATCTGATTTGGAGATGTAATAACATCAAAAGTTTGTTACCAAATGAACATAGTAGATATTAGAAAACTCAAATTACAATTACAAGAATTAACTCACCAAAAGTATATTTGAACTACTATTTCCCCTTAGGTAGCACTGGTTTTATTGCAAAGAATAAAGACACAACCTTAATGTTGTGCATAGACTATCGACAATTAAATAAAATGACTATTAAAAATTGATATACCTTACCCTAGATAGATGATCTATTCAATAAGTTCCTTGGTGCAACAATGTTCTCTAAAAATAGACCTAAGTTTTGGATACCATCGGGTGCGAATAAAGATGAAGACATATTTAAGACTGCTTTTAGGACCTGTTTTGGTCATTATGAGTTTTTCGTAATGCGGTTTGGGTTGACAAATGCACCTGCAACCTTTATGTGCTTGATGAATAGTATTCTAATAAATTATCTTGATAAATTTTGTATTCATCTTCATTGACGGCGTGTTGATTTACTCAAAGAATAAATAAGAACATGAAGAACATATAAAGATAATTTTACAAGTGTTAAGAGAAGAACAACTGTAAGTTAAGTTGAACAAATGTGATTTCTTTAATGACATGATTCAATATCTAGGGCACGTAGTGTCCATGGATGGAATCCCTATTGACCACGACAAAATTAAGGCTATCACTGAATGGCCATTTCTAAAATTGTAACAGGCATAAGATCATTCATGGCGATTACCGATATTATTGAATGTTCATATAATGATTTTCTAAGGTAGCGTACCCCATAACTTCACTGCAGAAGAAAGGTAAAATGTGTGAGTGGACTGAAAAGTCTATGGAAAGTTTTAATAAATTAAAACATTTGTGCAACTACTGCCCCTATCCTAAAAAAATTTCATCCTTTTAAGAACGTTTTTGTCTGTACCGACGCTTGTAAGGAAGGCTTAGCCATAGTGCTAATACAAGAAAATCAAGTCATGGATTATGAATCTAGAAAAATAAAGGAGCATAAAAATAATTACACTACATAGAACTTAGAACTTGTTGCAATTATAAATGTTTTAAAGATGTGGTGACAATACCTAATCCAAAGAAAATTTTTGTTCATGTTAGAGAACATAAGTTTAAAATTTTTATTTGACTAACAAAATCTAAATTATAGACAAGACAGGTGGTTGTATTTCTTAGGTGAATAAACATTCAAGATAAAAAACGTGATGGAAAAGAAACAACATGGCAAATGCTTTGAGTCATCACACAAACTTACTTTTGCAAGCTGTAGTTACAAATGAGATCTAGAAAATTAGATCTTAAATGCAGAAAATTTTGATAAAGAATACCAAAATCTAAAAGAATAGACTACTGGAAATGAAAATAGCCACATAATAATAGATTTTAACCTAAATAGAAGAAGATTATTGTTGCATACAAACATGTTGTACATACCAAATACAACATAAATCAAATTAACAGTCATGAATGAGTTACATAAATGACCTTATTTAGGACATTGTGGATACCAAAAGATGATTACCATGATCATAAAGGACTTATTTTGGCCTAAAATGAATAAAGAGGTATCAAAATACTTATCTCGCTGCATCAAATTCCAAAAAGTAAAGGAAGAACACCAACATTGTACAGTGTTACTGCGACCGCTACCCATTCCAGAATGGAAGTGGAAAATAATTAGCATGGATATTATAATAGGTCAACCTAAAATTTCAGGGAACATGATTGAATTATGGTCGTAGTCGATAATTAAGTAAAGAAACCAACTTTATTCCTTTAAAATATACTTATAAGGTTGTCAACATTGAAAATATTTTTATGAAATATATTTTCACATTACATGGCATACCAAAGGTAATAATCTGAGATAGAGATGTAAAATTTACATGAAATTTATGGAAGAATTTGTTTAAAGGATTAGACACTTAGTTGAACTTCAGTACTTTCTATCATCCACAAATGGATGGGCATACTGAAAAAGTAAATCAAGTCGGATAAGACATGCTATGTAATGGACAAGCAAGGTAAATAGGAAGACTACTTACACTTACTCGAATTTGCTTACAATAATAATTTTCAAGTATCACTAGGTATGGGTCCTTTTGAAATCTTGTATGAATGCAAATGTAATACTCCAATTTCTTGGATCATTCCAGTTGATAAATCAATGTTAGGACATGAATTGTTAAAGGATATGGAACTAACCATGAAGCAAGTGTGAAAAAAGTTGAAGGTTGCCCAAGACAGGAAATGTTTTTATCCTAACCTAAAAAGAAATCGTATAGAGCTCTACATAGGTGCACAAGTGTACATAAAGGTAAATCCCAAGAAAATATATCTGAGATTGGGTAATTATTAAAAATTGACACCGAGATATTGTGCTTTATTTGAGATTCTGGCTAAAGTAGGTTCGATTGCATATCGGTTAGACCTAACACCTACTATTAAATTACATGACGTTTTTCATGTTTCCATTTTGAAAAAATATATTCATGATGCTACTCATGTAATCGATTGTAATTTTATAAATGTGGAACCCGAATGGAGTTCCAGGTGGGACTAGAGTGTATTCTTGACAGGAGAGTACTTTTACTCTCGAATTGTACCATTGGACAAGTCAAGGTGCAATGGAGGCAGCTTAGTTTGAAAGAATCTTCTTGAGAATTGGAAAGGTTTTTGCGGAAGGCATATCCAATCCTATTCCAAGATGAAGATATGGAAGGCTAACATAAAAAATTTAATAGCATCGAGGACGATGTTATCATATATGGGGAGGTGTATGTAATACAACAAGAATTAATAATTTATTATTAATTTCTGCTAAGATATTTTATTTTGTTATTTCAAATATTTTTGACACAAAGTATAAAATAAAACAAATGTAACGAATTATTCTTTTATTAATAAAAGATAACGAAGGGGAAAAAATGAAATAGTTGTTGAAGAGTGTTTGCTGACCCACAAGAGTGAAATACAAGTGGTTGTAGTTGCTAAGTGAGAACTTAAGGTGCAGGATGCATCTTCCCCAAAATTAGGTCACAACTCATTGTTAAGTTCTAAAGAGAAGGAGGCTCATGAATGGTCAAGTCCTAAGAAAAATAGTATATAATAGTACACCCATTAGCAAGTAGGAGGATTGCATTGGATGGGGATTGAATCTAAAAATTTAAGAGATGGTGCATTAAGTGGATTTTGTTCTTGTGGTTCAGCGAATAGGTTTAGGGGTTCTAGAGAAAGTGATTTGGTTGCTCTAGGTGCTATTTGGGAGGAATGAATATTCCATTTAAGTTTTCCCAATAATGGTTCCCATATCTTCTCTTATTTTTTATTTTTTATAACTAGTTACAATAGGATTTCCATTCTTAACTTAGAATCACAACTAATTCTTCTAGCAAAAACTTATTATGCATCTGAATTAAATAATGATCTCTTACGTATCTCATTTAAGTTCTGATCCATTATGCATCTAAATAAAATATCGTGCTTTTATCCATCAGTTCACTAATCATTCTTATTATGTTTTTGAACTAAATATTCTTTCATGTTAGTCATTTCAAGCCTGTATAATCCATATTTAATTATTTATGTATTTGAGATCAGGTCAAGATATGAGAACCTTCTTCAGAATTAGAACATATTAAAAAAATAAATTCCATTTTATAAATCCTATTATAGATCGAGATCGAAGGGTTTATCAATAGGAAATATGTATAGAATTATAAAATGTATAATTATGCAGTTCACTCTAATCATAAAGTATTTAGCCATTCACATAGTGATTCATAAATTATTAGTTCACTAATTAACTTATCGTCCACAACTAATTCAAAGGTATCTTTCGAGAGCCAAGATTGATTCAACATCTAGTTCCTCTTCCAGTTACAGTAGGGAGTTATTTTTTCTAATTTTTTGTAATGTCCCGAATTTTGGACCTACCATTTATAGGCATGAGCCTATTGATCATGATGATTATATCGATGTTTCATTTTTGGGTCAAATACCCCACTGCATATGAACATGATTATTTGTTTTGTATATTGGGCGTAAGCCAATTGTTGATGATATATCTGCATGTATATGTTTTGTGCTAGGCATGGACCTTGAAGCACATGCTTGATGAAATTTTTTGTGTTGGGTGTGGAATGTGAAGCGCATGATTGATGACATGATTTGTGTTGAGAGAGAGGCTCCGGGGAACATGAGAAATTACATTTGTGTTGAGCATAAAGCTCTAGAGCATTCCATGTTGATGTTGAGCATAAGCTCTGCAGCATCAGATCTTTGGCCATTGTAATTCCTAGGTGTATCATACAAGTACATCCTATCATTTAGTGTTGAGTGAAAGCTCTGGAATTGCATTATGTTTGAAACTCCCTGCTATAGGCATTGAGTATGGGCTCTCATAAGTTCTAGGGGTTATTGAAAAGAATTTAATAACTTCCGAGTGAAAACAACTCGAGAAAAATATTGATCATCATCATACTTATTTATAAGTGATTAAATGAAATTTTTGAATTCTGTATTCTTATCAAAGTACCAAAGAGCTACCACATTATACGAGGGAAATCCAACATCCAAGGATTTTTAGAGTTTCCTATCCTAGTAAACCTAAGCCATCTATGTACTTGACCTTCATAAGAAAGTGTCGTTAAGTCTAGCGATCATGATACATGATGTCCGAAGACAAATGTTAACATAGTATTTTAATACTATGTATTTTACACATAGTATGTATAGATAAATAATTATGATTAATTATATAATTGAATAAAGAAAGAAGAGAAGCTCCACCAATTATTATTTATTATTTAAGGACTAATAAATAGTCAAATAACTATGAAATACTAACTAGGAACTAGTTAAAAGTTCCTAGGTTAAGAATTGAAAACTAACCCAGTAAATTAAAAAGCGTTAAATCGAGAAATCAAGGATTTCTTGATTTAACTGCCCCTTTGACTAAAAATTCTTCCTATAAAGACTCAAGCCAAGAAAAGGCTTGTGGTTCTGATTTTTCTTTTGGAGAATTATTATTTTGCATCTTTTTTCTCTCAAGTTCTTTCTTGGAGAACTTTCTCTTGCAAGGAAAAGATGATTCATTCAGAATCTGAATACAAGATAGAAAACCCTACCTTAGGATCTCTAAGCTACTTGCATGTTGGAGTCCAGCTCGGCGGGATTCTGATTAGAACTAAGAACGGTTCCAGGTCATGGTTGGGAGGAACGTGGTAGTTCCCAAGTGATTTGGTCATCAAAATCAGAGGTCAGATCTATCTTAAACTGATAATGTTGGTTATTTGAAAATTGTTCAGGTTCCGCCATTAAAGGAGCTTCAGGAAGATAAATCACAGGTACGAATTCTTAGTATGTCAAAGTTCATTTCTATGGTATAATGCTAGATGATTTATGTATAAGTTTCTATATATTTTACTAACCTAGGTAATTGAAGTTTTGCCTATATTTTTGCTAGGGTCTTTATTTCTCTTCAATATTCCTAGGATGGGAAATACTATCATAGGCTTTATATAGCTAGGTTCCCATATTTAAAATTTGTGTTCTCCATTCATTGCCATACTCATAAATTAATACTATAGAGTAGGTAAATATAGACCTACTACTTAAATGTTCACCTAATACTTATATCTCTACTGAGATATTACATTTGTCAGTAGAGATCTGTATTTCAAATTATAGTAGATTTAGCCATAGAAGTAAGTTTAAAGAAGTAAATATACTATATAGATACCCTAGGGTATTACTGATCACCGAAACTATTTTATAAAATAATTATATATACATATAAGTAAGGCTATCACGTATAAATCTTTATAAAAACTATCTATGCATTTATTTCTAAAAAATAAATAACCCATCTAGGACCTTTCAAGGTCTGTAATCATATTACAAATAACATTAAAAATATTCCACATAAATAAAACACCATTAATAATAATCAGAGGGATATCGTGGCCATCGATGTGGTCGTCATCAAGACTCTGGTATAACACCTACAGTATTAGCATCCATACTAAAACACCATAATTCACATACATTATATTTTTTAAATAGTCCCATATAAGATCCATTTTAAATATGCACCTAAAAGTTTCATCAAGTAACATTCATACAACTCTGTATTGTGGTATCGACCATGACAGGTTACAACTTCATTTCTTAAACAAAATTAAAATCCACAATAATAACCGTAACATAAATCATCACCATAATCAAACGCATAACCAACTCCATAAAGTAAATTCCTATTACCATTTCTATTATTTCTTATAAAAGATTTCCCAGTTTGAAATTGCCCTGGCCCAAAATGAGGAAGGTCATATGTTTAATCACACAGGCCACAACTCACACCATTTCCATATAATTAAAATGCCTATGCTAGCACAGAGGTCATAAGACTCTAGCTATAGCATGACCTCGACCGCTAAACATTTTAATACAGAGTCCAAGTTATTTAAAAACAACGAGTGCCATCGAGGTTCTACATACCCTAGCCTCCATGAAACCCACTAAAATTTTAATACACAGTGCTCACATAAGTCACTGCCAAGCTCAAACAACAATCTAAAACATAGTCCAAATATCACATAAGAACCAGATGCCTTAAGCAATGAAATTACAAGCTATCACAACAATATGGGAAGGCTCATGCCATTGACAGCATCACTTTTACCCATGCTATCAAACTAATCAACAACAATTACACACACAACATCTGGTAAGGCGTATGCCTCTATCCATTAAAAACCCCATTTAAAATACAGAGTTAAATAAAAATGCAGGAGGGAATCACATACACCATAAACATTTACAACTAATAAAAAAACAAACACTTGCATCTATTTACACAGAGTTTCCCAAAAGTGTTTACCCAATCGCCATTAAAGGCCAAGAGCAAGGTTTTGCACAGGTGTGTGAATGTGCTATGGCACCATTGCTTGCAATGGTGCAGCGCATGCATGGATAATTTCAAGAGCGAATTTTATCCTAGTGGGATATTTTTCCATGTTTTTCTTCCAAAAAAGATTCTCCATTTTGCATTTTTTGAAGCCCTGTTTCGCCCAATTTTGATGGTGTAAAATTTTTTCACCCTAAAAATCGCCAAATTATTATATAAACAATATAAAATCCCTAGAAATCAAAATATTTTTTGAAAAATATCACCAATCATTTTATAGTTGGCATTTTAGGAATTGGTAATATTCAACAACATTTACACAGTTCTAAATAAGTATGGTTCCTTAAAATCATCCCTAAGCCCATGGCTTCAAAATCCCAAAACCATAACATTAATGTTTTACATAACCAAAAATAAACATTACAGAGAGCCAAATGGCCTAAGAAACAAGTCACAGCATAACACCTCAACATTAAAAAGAACCAAGTCTATATTCAAAGCCCGAAGGAAAAATCGATTTTGCTACAACATCAAACCCCAACCAAAACAACCAGGAAAAACGTAGCTCTACCACAAGATTGAAGGGTGACAAGCATTAACTCGTTGAGTAGGATTACCATGCCCATGAATGCAATGCTCGAAGCCAATTGTGTTGTAGCCACACTGTCGTCCATCCCTTTCGGCACCTGCAAGAAACAATGAAATGGGGATGAGTATGCCATTTCTTAAACCGAAAACCAAACTAATGTGTAGGATTAGGATTTCACACGGGCTTACCTTCACAAGCTAGAAGTTTCCTCCATGGCCATACCTCTACATAAAGCCAATCAACGAAACCCCAAATGTCAAATGCAATACACGTCCATCGTGAGACAATCCTAAGGGGAAAGCTATCATGCTTTCCCACAAGCATTAAAAGAATCAGGCTAGAGTCCATTAACATTTCCACAAACCCTCTCCCATAGTCATGACTTGTTACAAAGTAGAAATTATCACCACCCTTCATACCATTGCTTAAATCCTAGAACATATGGTTTATACCATATACTATCTCACCCCAAACGAAAAATTAATGTTGTCACATTACAAATCTTTCACTATGATAGCATTACCATAATACTTAGTCATAGGTTGCGCTAGTTCAAGTTTAAGAACTTTGCTTAGGAATGTAGATAAAGTTTAGTCCATAGGTTTATAACTGAGGGTCTAATACGATAATGTCAAGGTGTTTAAGTTTAAGCACATGGCATACAAAGTATGTCATGTAAATCTCTTGAATTATCAATGTGAAGCTCGACGTTCAAACCACTGATAACCTTCCAATAAAGTAACATAAGAAATGTTAAAATAGAATATCTAGTAAAAAAATTCATAGCCCAAAAAGGATATTAATGACATCTAAAAATGAAGAATTTAATACCATAATGAAGAATTATCAATGTATAGGAAATTTAGCCGTAATGGCTAAATTGATGATAATGACACTTACCAAGTTTAGAAAGAAAATCAAGGTGATAGGAAACGTAATAACTAGTAGCAGGTTACCGACGACCAAGGATTTCAACACACTATACATCTAATCGCATCACAAGTAATGAGCTGTGTAAACAAAAGAGAAAGGTGCCTTAGTTCGATTGAACTAAGTAAGCCTGCGTAACCAAGAAATACCTTACATCTCAAATCGTCATGGGAGAACTAGTCCTGCCACTCCACAAGTTTATTCCCATAAACAAAGTTAAGTTAGTTTATACTTAATAAATAGGGAACACATGTGTAGAAGTAAATCAATGAACTATACAATTCACTAACTCACCGACAATAATAACTAAGATGTACAAATAGTTTAAATAACATAATTAATACATAAGAAGTAAATGAACTGATAATCACTGAATGGACAAGAGCGTATGAGTAGTTTTTGAAGGTATCGAAAGTTAAGTAGCGCATGTAATTCCGCATGAGTAATAATGATCCCCTCTGGGTAGTTTTTACTAGCCTATATTTATTATTTTGTTCAATATTTGGGGACATTACATTTTTAGAAAACAAATCGAATCTACATGATACACATACCCTTAATAAAACTACAACCAAATTCAAATTTACTTGTCACTAAATCTACTCATATCTGATTCAAAGATTGTGTTTCTCCAACCTAAACATATGGGTATTAAAGTCAAGGAAAAATTATAATCAATGCTATAAGTTTCTACCTAAAACACCCAAATATCCTCTTAAACAATTAATTTTTCCAAAACCAATGCATGGAAATAAGTCCTTCCCAGATGGTAACCGAGTGTCTCTAAACATAAACATTCAGATCTAAAAATTATTTTCACCCGAAACGCTTACACTTACTTCATAACTACAATTTCAATTCATGAACAAAGGACTAAATATTTATTCTCTAAGATTTAAATACCCTATGGGTCGTAGCACGAATCGCAACATTAAACCATATCAATTATTAGAAATGCAATTCATAACAATGTGGTTGTAAGGCCATTCAATGACATCCATAATCATTTATAAACAAACTACAAGGTCATAACCAACAAACTTCTAAGTGTGGAAAGACGGTTTTCCAAAGGTTATTTCGAAAAAGTTAAAAGGAAACTTACAATATGCAATCCACAATTGCAGAAGGATAAACGCAGAATGTTAATTCGAAAAAGTTGAAAGACATCACGAAATTCACAATCCGCAATTACTGAAGGGTAACGATGAAAGGATATTTCAAAAAGTTAAAAGGCACAGCTCAATCCACAACCCATAATTTAAGAGTTTCTAATATTGGAGGTGTGTGTCAAAAATATTGGAATTGAAAATCTATTTCTAATATTTTAAAAAATTTAAAGTAATTTAATACATAAGTATTTCAATGATAAATTTTTATTAATATTTTTCCCCAAAAAACTGTCATTTAAAAAAATTATAAAGTTATAAAATTTATATAAATATAGTAAGAATCAATAGAATTTAATAAAACAAATACTAAAATAAAAATTAATATCTTTATTTAAATGGCCACCATAATTTAAAAAAAAGGTTGATGTTTTTTCACATAAAAAAAATTGTCTTGTTAGTCCCTTGAAACCAAAGCTAAACCAAAGATAACATCAAAATTACATTAGTGTTTATAACAAGCTTATAAACAACCCTCCTAACAAATAAAAAAATTTTGTCATTGAAAAAAATATTGTTTTTTACTGAGGAATCGGTAACTGGCTGTTCTGGTGGGTCCACATAGTGGACAAGCATGGGGCCACCTTGTCTACAACATTATGTTTTGGTGGGTCTACACAGATCGCAAGCATGGCTCCACTTCCTTTACAACATTCTTTCATTTACACGACACTTGTGAGTCAACTTATATGGGTCCACATAGCCCGAAAGCATGGGGCCACCTCCTTTACAATATTCCTTCATTTACTTGGACTTGTGAGTTAATTTACATCTCTGCAAACTTTTTGAAAAAAATATTTTATTAAGCATTTATTATTCAATTTTTTTTATTTTATTAAACATTTAGGAACATTGTATCATTTAAAACTATATTTTATTACACAATCATTGAAATTTAACCAAATATTTTATTAGACATTTATGGACACTCGATCATTTTGAAACCATCTTTTATTAACAATAAATCATCTTTTATTAACCATAAAGGAAATTTAATCAAAATACAACTCTATTTTAAGATTTTCGTGATAAGGGAAATTTAAGCAAATACAAGTTACAACTCTCATTTGAAGATTTCCCTCATAAATTATTTACTGATATCCATAATTTCACAAACTTCAAAAGAGACATATATAGTAATTTAGAATCCCACAATTTTTATAACACACATCTTTACAAGATGGGACAAATCTAGGGTTTTAAGAATCCTTCAGGTTTTGCCTGATATTTGGTATCGAAATAAGTTACCAAACAAATTTTATTTTGACTTCAAATTACGAAAGATTAGCATTGGAGAGACTAATCAAATCAATAAACTGAGGAGGATTAGGGTTCGAATGACAAATCAAATCGATAAACTCGAGAAGATTAGGGTTGGAGCCAATAATCAAATCGATATTTCACATTAATTTGGATAATCAAACTGATATCCCTCTGATTATTATTAATGATGTTTTATTTATGTCAGATATTTTTAATGTTATTTGTAATATGATTACAGACCTTGAAAGGTCTTAGATGGGTTATTTATTTTTTTAGAAATAAATGCATAGATAGTTTTTATAGAGATTTATACCTGATAGCCTTACTTATATCTATATATAATTATTTTATAAAATAGTTTGGGTGATCAGTAATACCCTAGGTTATCTATATAGTATATTTACTTCTTTAAACGTACTTCTATGGCTAAATCTACTATAATCTGGAACACATATCTCTACTGAAAAATGTAATATCTCAGTAGAGATATAAGTATTAGGTGAACATTTAAATAGTAGGTCTGTATTTACCTACTCTATACTATTAAATTATGAGTATGGAAATGAATGTAGAACACAAATTTTAAATATGGGAACCTAGCTATATATAGCCTATGATAGTATTTCCCATCCTAGGAATGTTGAAGAGAAATAAACACCCTAGCAAAAATATAGGAAAAACATCAATTACCTAGGTTAGTAAAATATATAGAAACTTTTACATAAATCATCTAGAATTATACCATAGAAATGAACTTTGACACACTAAGAATTCATACGTGTGATTTATCTTCCTGAAGCTTCTTTAATGGCAGAACGTGCACACTTTTCAAATAACCAACATTATCAATTTAAGACAGATCTGACCTCTGATTTTAATGACCAAATCACTTAGGAACTACCACGTTCCTCCCAACCATGACCTGGAACCATTCTTGGTTCTAATCTGAATCCCACCGAGCTCGACTCCAACATGCAAGTAGCTTAGAGATCCTAAGGTAGGGTTTCCTATCTTGTATTCAGATTCTGAATCAGTCCTCTTTTCCTTGCAAGACAAAGTTCTCCAAAAAGGAACTTGAGAGCAAAAACACGCAGAACAATAATTCTCCAAAAGAAAAATTAGAACCACAATCCTTTTCTTGGCTTGAGTCTTTATAGGCATACTTTTTAGTCAAAGGGGCAGTTAAATCAAGAAATCCTTGATTTCTCGATGTAACGATTTTTAATTTACTAGGACAATTTTCAATTCTTAACCTAGGAACTTTTAACTAGTTCCTAGTTAGTATTTCATAGTTATTTCACTATTTATTAGTCCTTAAATAATAAATAATAATTGGTGGAGCTTCTCTTCTTTCGTTATTCAATCATATAATTAATCATAATTATTTATCTATACATACTATGTATAAAATACATTGTATTAAAATACTATGTTAACATTTGTCTTCGAACATCGTGTATCATGATCGCTACACTTAACGACACTTTTTTATTAAGGTCCAGTAGATAGATGGCTCAGGTTTACTAGGCTAGGAAACTCTAAAAATCCTTGCATGTTGGATTTCCGTCGTATAATGTGGTAGCTCTTATGTACTTTGATGAGAATACATAATTCAAAATTTTCATTTAATGACTTATAAATAAGTATGATGATGATCAATATTTTTCTCAAGCCGTTTTCACTCGAAAGTTATTAAATTATTTTCAATAACCCCTAGCGCTTACCAGATCCTATACTCAACGCATATAGAAGGGAGTTTCAAACATAGTGCAATTCTAGAGATTTCACTCAACACTAAATGATAGGATGTACTTGTATGATACACCTAGGGATTACAATGGCCAAATATCCAATGCTGTAAAGCTTATGCTCAACATCAACATGGAATGCTCTAGAGATTTATGCTCAACACAAATGTAAGTTCTCATGTGCCCCAGATCCTCTCTCTCAACACAAATCATGTCATCAATCATGTGCTTCACAGTCCACACCCAACACAAAACATTTCATCAAGCATGTGCTTCAGGGTCCATGCCTAGCACAAAACATATACATACATATATATCATGAACAATTCACTTACGCCCAATATACAAAACAAATCATCATGTTCATATGCAGTGGGGTATTTGACCCAAAAATGAAACATCAATATAATGATCATGATCAATAGGCTCATGCCTATAAATGGTAGGTCCAAAATTCGCGATATTACAAAAAATTAGAAAAAATAACTCCCTACTATAAGTGGTAGAGGAACTAGATGTTTAATCAATCTTAGCTCTTGAAAGATACCTTTGAATTAGTCATGGATCGCAAGTTAATTATTGAACTAATAATTTATGAATCACTACGTGAATGGATAAATACTTTATGATTAGAGTGAACTGCATAATTATACATTTTATAATTCTATACATATTTCCTATTGATAAACCCTTTGATCCCGATCTGTAATAGGATTTATGAGATGGAATTTATTTTTTTAATATGTTCTAATTCTGAAGAAGGTTCTCGGATCTTGACCTGATATGAGATACATAAATAATTAAATATGGATTTTACAGGCTTGAAATGACTAACATGAAAGAATATTTAGTTCAAAAACATAATAAGAATGATTAGTGAACTAATGGATAAAAGCACCATCTTTTATTTAGATGCATAATGGATCAGAACTTAAATGAGATACATAACAGATTATTATTTAATTCGGATGCATAATAAGTTTCTACTAGAAGAATTAGTTGTGATTCTAAGTTAAGAATGGAAATCCTACTGTAACTAGTTATAAAAATAAAAAATAGGAGAAGATATAGGAACCACTACTGGGAAAACTTAAATGGAATAGTCATTCCTCCCAACCAGCACCTAGAGAAACCAAATCACTTTCTCTAGAACCCCTAAACCTGTTCACTGAACCACAAGAACAAAATCTACTTAATGCACCATCTCTTACATTATCAGATTCAATCTCCATCCAATGCAATCCTCCTACTTGCAAATTGGCATACTATTATATAGTATTTTTTTTAGGAATTGACCATTCATGAGCCTCTTTCTCTTTAGAACTTAACAAAGAGTTGTGACCTAATTTTGGGGAAGATGCATCCTGCACCTTGAGTTGTCACTTAGCAACTACAACCACTTGTCTTTTGCTCCTGTGGGTCAGCAATCACTCTTCAACAAATATTTCATTTTTCCCCTTCATTATCTTTTATTAATAAAAGAATAATTCATTACATTTGTTTTATTTTATACTTTGTGTCAAAAATATTTGAAATAACAAAATAAAATATCTTAGTAGAAATTAATAATAAATTATTAATTCTTGGTGTATTACATACACCTGCCCATATATGATAACATCATCCTCGATGCTACTAAATTTTTTATTTTAGCCTTCCATATCTTCATCTTGGAATAGGATTGGATATTCCTTCTAGATAAACCTTTCCAATTCTCAAGAAGATTCTTTCAAACTAAGGTGCCTCCATTGCACCTTGACTTGTCCAATGGTACGATTCAAGAGTAAAAGTACTCTCCTGTCAAGAATACACTTTGGTCTCACCTGGAACTCCATTCGGGTTCCACATTTATAAAATTACAATTGACTACATGAGTAGCATCATGAATATATTTTTTCAAAATGGAAACATGAAAAATGTCATGTAATTTAACAGTAGGTGTTAGGTCTAGCCGATTTGCAATCGACCCTGCTTTAGCCAAAATCTCAAATAAAGCACAATATCTGGGTTTCAAATTTTAATACTTACCCAATATCAAATATATTTTCTTGGGATTTACCTTTATGTACACTTGTGCACCTATGTAGAGCTCTATAAGATTTCTTTTTAGGTTAGGATAAAAAAATTTCTTGTCTTGGGCAACCTTCAACTTTTTTTGCACTTGCTTCGCGGTTAGTTCCATATCCTTTAACAATTCAGGTCCTAACATTGATCTATCAACTGGAATGATCCAAGAAATTGGAGTATTACATTTTCATTCATACAAGATTTCAAAAGGACCCATACTTGGTGATACTTGAAATTTATTATTGTAAGCAAATTCAAGTAAGTGTAAGTAGTCTTCATGTTTACCTTGCTTGTCCATTACCTAGCATGTCTTCTCAGACTTAATTTACTCTTTTGTATGCCCATCCATTTGTGGATGATAGAAAGTATTGAAGTTCAACTAAGTGTCTAATCCTTTAAACAAATTGTTCCATAAATTTTGTGTAAAGTTTACATCTCTATCTGAGATGATTACCTTTGGTACGCCATGTAATGTGAAAATATCTTTCATAAAAATATTTGCAATGTTGACAACCTTAGAAGTATATTTTAAAGGAATAAAGTTGGTCTCTTTACTTGATTATCGACTATGACCATAATTCAATCATGTTCACTGAAATTTTAGGTTGACCTATTATAAAATCCATGCTAATTATTTTTCACTTCCATTCTGGAATGGGTAGTGGTTGCAATAACATTGTACAATGTCGGTGTTCTTCCTTTAGTTTTTGGCATTTGATGCAGCGAGCTAAGTATTTTGCTACCTCTTTATTCATTTTAGGCCAAAATAAGTCCTTTCTGATCATGGTAATCATCTTTTGGTATCCACAATGTCTTGAATAAGGTCATTTATGTAACTCATTCATGACTGTTAATTTGATTTATGTTGTATTTGGTATGTACAACATGTTTGTATGCAACAATAATCTTCTTCTATTTAGGTTAAAATCTATTATTATGTGGCTATTTTCATTTCCAACAGTCTATTCTTTTAGATTTTGGTATTCTTTATCAAAATTTTCTCCATTTAAGATCTAATTTTCCAGATCTCATTCGTAACTACAACTTGCAAAAAGTAAGTTTGTGTGACGACTCAAAGCATTTGCCATTTTGTTTCTTTTCCATTATGTTTTTTATCTTGAATGTGTATTCACTTAATAAATACAACCACCTGTCTTGTCTATCATTTAGATTTTGTTAGACAAATAAAAATTTTAAACTTATGTTCTCTAACATAAACAAAAATTTTCTTTGGATTAGGTATACGCCACATCTTTAAAGCATTTATAATTGCAACAAGTTCTAAGTTCTACGTAGTGTAATCATTTTCATGCTCTTTTAATTTTCTAGATTCATAATCCATGACATGATTTTCTTGTATTAACACTACGGATAAGCCTTCCTTACAAGCGTCGGTACATACAAAAACGTCCTTAAAAGGATGAAGAATTTTTAGGATAGGGGCAGTAGTCACACAAATGTTTTAATTTATTAAAACTTTCCATACACTTTTCAATCCACTCAGACTTTTTAACTTTCTTCTACAATGAAGTTATGGGGTAGGATGCCTTAGAAAATCATTATATGAACATTCAATAATATCGGTAATCCCCATGAATGATCTTATGCTTGTTACAATTTTAGAAATGGCCTTTGAGTGATAGCCTTAATTTTGTTGTGGTCAATAGAGATTCCATCCATGGACACTACATGGCCTAGAAATTGAATCATGTCATTAAAGAAGTCGCATTTGTTGAACTTAACTTACAATTCTTCTTCTCTTAACACTTGTAAAATTATCTTTATATGTTATTCATGTTCTTGTTTATTCTTTGAGTAAATCAAAATGTCGTCAATGAAGATGAATACAAATTTATCAAGATAATTTCTTAGAATATTATTCATTAAGCACATAAAGGTTGCACGTGCGTTTCTCAACCCAAAAGGCATTGCAACAAATTCATAATGACCAAAACAGGTCCTAAAAGCAATCTTAAATATGTCTTCATCTTTACTTGCACCAGGTGGTATCGAGAACTTAGGTCTATTTTTAGAGAAGATTGTTGCACCAAGGAACTGATCGAATAGATCATCTATCTAGGGTGAAGTATATCAATTTTTAATAGGCATTTTATTTAATTGTTGATAGTCTATACACAACATTAAGGTTGTGTCTTTATTCTTTACAATAAAACCAGTGCTACCTAAGGGGAAATAGTAGTTCAAATATACTTTTGGTGAGTTAATTCTTGTAATTGTAATTTGAGTTTTCTAATATCTACTATGTTCATTTGGTAAGGAACTTTTGATGTTAGTACATCTCCAAATCAGATTGATTGTAAAGTGTATGTCTCTTTTCAGAGGTCTATAGGGACTTCTTCCGAAAGATGTCTTTAAAATCCTTTAAGATAAGTATACCTTCTATTTTAATTCTATTATCATTATCATTATCATCCATTAAATAAAAAACAATTACTTTAAATCCCTTTCGTGCATATTTTTTCATTTGTACAGTATAGATTTCTCTCATCGTAACTTTTATGGAAATTCCTTTCACTTTAATGGCGTTTCGAGTATCTTCTATGCATGTAAAGGTTTTGTCAAAACAATTTGGCATTACTCTTTGTTTTCCTAGTCAATCCATTCCTATCAACATATCATAGGAACCTAATGGTAAAATATTCATATCATCATGTGTATTGAAATCATTCATTAGTATTTTACAACCTTTAACATAACTAGTGACTTTATGTTTAGTACTTGTGGCTAACTGCACCACCCATGACTTATCAAAATTTTCATGTACTAATTTTTGTGCAATTTATTATTCTTCTTTCTTGGATCAAATTTATCTTGTCTTTTAGTCCTCCAATTTGGTACACTTTCTCTTTTAATTTTATTATTGTTATAACAAAAAAATTATTTTTGCATTGGTTCTTCTAGTGTCTTTGGATTGTCATACTCAATCCACTACTTAGACATGAGAGGAAAACAACTGAGAAAGTTTTGTACCTTTTGGTTTTCATCTATTATATATTTTACGTAATGAAGCACACTTAGGAATTGACAACAAACCTCTTTCATGGTCAGATATCCTTGTCTTAACTCGTAAAATTCCTTATCCTTCTCTCTCTAGTATTATTTTGAGAGGTATTTTCCTTTGAAATGATTTTTAAAAATTTTACAAGTTATGTATATTTCCTTATTCCTTTTACTTTCTTTATATCTTGCCACCATCTATCCACTTTTACAGCTAAATTATATATGGTTTTTTTAGTTTTCAGTTCTTAAGAGAAATTATAAATTTAGAATTATTTATTCATCCGTGACAGTGAGGCTTCCGCTTCTTTCCCTTTTTCAATCTCAGCATTAAACATTAGTGGTTTAATCTTTTTAAAATCCTTATATATTTCTTCATATGGTTTTTACTTCTTTTTATTTTTATTAACATCGCTACTTTAACTAGAATCTTGTTTTTTTTGTGTGGTTTTTGACCGATTCCTCACTGGATGTTTCATCCCCATGACTCGAAAATTCCATTTTTCTTACCTTATGTTTGTAAGGTGTAGTTTCTCGCATATTATGTTCATGCTCTTTGTTTTTCTATTTTTCATCATTACGTATTTTAGCTAGGAAAATATTTTTCGGTTCCTCTTGAACTTTCAGTATTCCTTCATTATCCTCCCTAACTCTTTTTAAGTAAGACCTTAGTTCATTAATAGTTATTTGTAGTTCATATGGGTAATTATTTTGACTCTTATTAAGGTTTACCCATATTTCACCATCCCTTAGATTACCCTCTTCATTGTTTATAGGATTTCTAGGGTGAGACTCTTCTTTTGTAGACATCCCTACTTCTATCATATTTTTCCTGCAAAAATAAATTTATCATTATCTTCGTGCTTGTAAGAGAATAAAAAAAAATAGTCTTCTAGTTTAATTAACAGTTTTAGTGTTGAGTTGGTTTAGGCCTAGTGTTGTAACTATGTTCTGATACAATTTTGTCACACACCTCAAAACTCCATATATATATATATATATAGAGAGAGAGAGAGAGAGAGAGAGAGAGAGAGAGAGGCTTCACTTGTTGGGCAATATCCTATCATGTTAGTTCATATTGTGGGTTTTAAAATTATCAAAAATTGAACCAATATATTGCAGGTATTGGGGGGATGAGGGGTTTAAGGTGGGGGTGTGTACGGTGGTTTATATGGATTGAGGTATAAAAAGGGGTGTGGAGGAATTTTTAAGTATTGGGAGAGGGTTTCAACAAAAAGAGTTTGGGTCAATATCTCTCGAAATTAAGGGTATTATTTAATATCCCACGATCGCACGTGCTATGTGAGAGGTTCACTAAGTGAAGTCCCCGTGGAGAGAGAGAGTCATTACATGCTGGTAAAGACATCTTTCATAGTTTTTGTTCTGTTACTAAAACATACTTTACTACTACATGACATGTTGTTCAATGTAGATGTTTACTAAGAGAAAAATATCATCTTAAACCTACATATGATGTTTTTGTATTAAAATATCTTGTTTTTTAATTAACAGTAACATGGCATTATTAAATTTTGAAGGATCACTGTTCATTTTTAACTTTACTTTATTCTTTCAACTTTTCCTCAATCGTTGAACTATCCTCTGAAAAGTAACCTCCAATTCATTTATATGTTCAATACCAAACTTTTAAGTTTATTAGTCTTTTTGCAATTTATCTTTCCACAATGATATTTCCACAGTGCTCTTTCTGAAATTTATTTTTCCACAAATAGCCTTCCGCAATTGCGTGTTGCAGATTCCCGGTTGCATTTCATCTTTTTGAATTAACCTTCCGCATTTATCGTTCCACAATTGTTGGTTTCGTTTCAAATTTTTGACTTAACCTTCTGCATTTACCTTTCCGCAATTTCATATTGCATGTTACCTTTCAAATTTGTCAAACTAACCTTCAGCATTTATCCTTCCACAATTGAGGATTATGATTTGTAGGTTTCCTTTTAAGTTTTTCAAAATAACCTTCCGCAATTGTGGATTGCAGATTGCAGCTTTCCTTTTAACTTTTTTGAAATAACCTTCCACAAATCCTCTTTCCACACTTGCATCTTTGCTGGTTAAGAGCTTGTAGTTTGTTTTTAAATGATTGTGGATTCCATTTAATGGTCTTACACCCACATTGTTATGAATCGCATTTTTGATAAATGATTTGGTTTAAAGTTGTGATTCTTACTACTGTCCATAGATTCTAGAGAGATCTAGGAGGAGAAATATTTAGTCCTTTATTGATCAATTGAAATCGTGGTTATGAAGCAATTGTAACCGTTTTTGGTTAAAATCATTTTAGATCTCAATGTTTATGCTTAGAGATACTCAGTTACCATCTTGGATGGACTTATTGCCATGCATTGGTTTTGGAAAGATTTGTTGTTTAAGATGATATGTGGGCATTTTAATTACAAAGTTCTAGCATTGATTATAATGTTTGCGTTGGGTTTAATACATGTATGATTAGGTTGGCCGAACATGATCTCAAAATCAATTTTGAGAAGATTTAGTGATAAAGAATTGCCAATTTGATTGTAGCATTATTAAGGGTATGTGTATCATGTAGATTCGATTTGTTTTCTAAAAAGTAGGAAAAATAGCTCCTTTTTGTAACTGGAAGAGGAACTAAATGTTTAAGAAATCTTCGTTCTAGAAAGACACCTTCTAATTAGTTGATGATGGTAAGTTAATTAGTGAACTAATAATTTTTTAATTTGTATGTGAATGGCTAAATAATTTATGATTACACAGAACAACATAATTATATGTTTTATAACTTTATACAGATTGGATATTGATAAATCCTTCGATCTTGATCTGTAATGGGATTTATGAAATGGATTTTTTTAATATGTTATAATTCTAAATAAGGATCTCGGATATTAACTTGATGTAAGATAGATAAATAATTAAATCTAGATTTTACATGCTTAAAAGTACTAACATGAAAGAAGATCTAGTTCAAAAACATCATGGGGCATTCACCTTGTCGACTAATATCTTATCATGTTCATTCATAAAGGGGATTTTAAATTATGAAAAAATTGTTCAATATATTGTAATTATTCGGGAGCTACAGAGTAGGGTATGGGAGATTTATAAGTATTCTAGAGGTATAAAAAGGTGTTTATAGTAAATATAGGGAATATATTTTAAAAATAGGATTTTTTAAATTGGAAATATGTATTGGGAGGGGGATCAATAAAATAATTTTGGTACATATTTATACATATCTAGTGAAATTATGGATATTACTTAATATTCAATGATTGAAGGCGCTATGGCACGGATTCAATGAGTGAATACCCCATAGAAAACATAATAAGGATGGTTAGTGAACTGACGCGTAACAGAACCATATTCTATTTAGATGCATAATGGATCAGAACTTAAATAAGATACATAATGGATCATTATTTAATGCAGATGCATAATAAATTTATGCTAAAAGAATTATTTGTTATTCCATTCTAAGAATGGAAATCGTATTGTAACTTGTTATAACAAAAAAACAATACGAAAAGAGCATGGAACCATTGCTTGGAAAACATAAATAGAATATTTGTTCCTGCCAAATAACTTTTAGAGAATCCAAATCACTTGCTCCAGAACCCCTAAGCATGTTTGTTGAACCACAAGAGAAAAATCCACTTAATGCACCATCTCTTGCATTATCAGATTCAATCCTTGTTCAATTCTAGCCTCATGCATGTTATTGGACATACTGTTATATCGTATTTTTTCTCGGAATTGGTCATTTATGAGCCTCTTCCTCTTTAGTACTCAACAAAGAGTTGTGACATGATTTTGGGGAAGATGACTCATGCACCTTGAGTTGTGAGAAGCTACAACCACTTGTCTTATCCTCTTGTGGTCATCAAACACTTTTCAATAGCTATTTCATTTATGTCCCCTTCAACATCTTTTATTAATCAAAGAATAATTCATTGCATTTGTTTTATTTTTTACTTTTCTGTCAAAAATATTTAAAATAATAAAATAAAATATCTTAGCAAAAATTAATAATAAATTATTAATTAATGGCCTCTTACACTTTCAAAAAAAATACATTATCAATACAAATAAAATAAAAGGAAAATAGACTACACAACGACCCAACAACCCAATTTTGTGAGGTTAAAGGAACTTGCGTTGTATTTTATAAATCAAAATAAATATATTAGAAGAATCGATTTGATTCTTAAGTTTTAGAAATATAATGTTAAAACTTTATGGGTTTTCTTTTGGCTATATATGAGTAAAAGAAATATGGATTATTGTACTTTTAATGCTTTGGCGGTTAAATGAATGTTCAACTCACAAGTGAGAATGGATATCCAATACGTGGAATGTTGTTCATAATCTAATTTTTATTGTCTATTTTAAAATTAAGTCCTATTTTTTTTTAAAGAAAGTTTATTTTTTTAAAGTTTTTATTTATTAAAAAAAATTAATCTTTTTAATTTTAAATATATTTTTGTAAATATAAGAAGTATTATATAATTTAGCTAGATGGGTTAGCTTAAGTGGTTGAGAGTTGTGAGTTGTAAGGAAAAGTTCTTGTGGTCAAATCAGTTAATGCCATGCATAAATATATAAGAGACTCACTTGATGTCTCTATCACTTTAAGCTCTTTAACAATTTCTCTCCAAAATTGTGAACCAAATTAGAAAAAAAAATACTCTACAATTTAAAATTAAAAAAATAAGATTATACCCTACACAAAAATGTTTATTGAAATATGTGAAAATTTTGAATGGTATTTCCCTCAAATGAAATGATCATCAACCTTTAAAAACTTATGCATTTAAAAATATATAATAAATCAACTATTGAAAACATCTACATTTAAAAATATTTACTAGAATTGAATCAATACATAACTTTGAATATTAAGATGATGGAATCCTATTGTAGAAACCCTTTTATATATATAATTAATTGATTCAATACATAATTTTGAATATATATATATATATATATATATAATTCATTCAATATATAGTTTTGAATATTAAGATGGGGCAATCCTATTTAACAATAGAGATCTCTCATATCTCATTATTTATTTTAAAAATAATAAGTTTAATTATATGTTTTATATTTAAGAATGATCAAACATTAAAAATTATTTTTAAATTATGGAAAATAACAATTTAGTGTTAGTTTCTTTGTCAATAACTAAATGCTTAAGAAAGTAGTGCTTAGCTAAATAAAGATGATTTTTAAATGTATAGTTAAATTAACCATAATGAAAAAATATTTTATCTAATGTTACAAAAGCTATCATCATGATTAATTAAGGAACTTAAATTAAGTTCCTTTACATTTACCAATCACATATATACTAGATAAGAAAGCACTACCTAGAATTGAATTCTAAATGAATAATAAATGTGGGATTCCATTGAACATGTCAAACACTCAACAATTGGGTAACTAAAACTCACCACCATATGCAATAGTATGTGTTTAACTTTCTTTATCCATTTAATACACTCAGCCTGATGCAGAGCATTCAATGCAGATGCAGCAGGCATCTGTGAGGTGATAAATACTCATCCTGTTGTAGAGAATTCACTCGCGATAAATACTCAGCCTACAACAGAGCATTTAATGCACCTGCAACATGCATTAGTGAGGAGATAAATACTGAGCCTTTTGCAGAGCATTCAATCTGCCTACAACAAGCACAGTATTTATCCCCTTACTCACTAGAGGTACTGACAAGGATTCTATACATTCCACAACTAATTATTTGAAATGACAATGGGTTTCCAGAGTGGAATCCATATGCAATAGTATGTGTTTCACTTTCTTCATCCATTTAATGCAAGTAAATGATGGTATCTCATGATATGTAAGTGGCACAAAAAAAATTAAAAAACAATAATGAGTATATACATGTTTATATTTATTCATACCTATGTTACAAATATAGGGATCCTATAGGATGTGACTATAGGATTGAAACATTTATAAACCTCTATACATTGATATTTTGATATTTCTGTGATGAAATCAAATATAACCACTAAAATTAATAAATATATATAAAATTATTATTTCAAAATTGATCTATAACTTGTATTTAATATTTGATTTACAAATAGTACATAATCAATCAAGAGATCAGGTGAATTACATATATTTAAAGGGGAAACATTCAAATTGGAAGTCTTTGTTTACCTTCAGTACCTCTTTATCCCTTCATATAATGGAATTAAATTATCACCCCTACAAAAGAAATTATAAAAAATAAATATGCTTGTTAATGATGGAGTGGGGATCATTCCATCTTATTGCGAGCAAATGGATGTCACTTTTACAATTTGTCAATAGTTATTTCCTAAGAATAAATACTTGAAGCTAAGCAAGGGATGGGATCCTCTTTGATCCAAAAAGAAAATATGTTTCTAGGTATTCTTGGGGACTTGGATGCATGTCTAGTAAAGTTTTTGAGTTATATTCCTTACTCTCTGGATTAGAGATAATCGCATCCTTGATGAATTTCTCAATCGATGATTTTTATGAATTCTATTCTTGTAATAAAATAGTTTCATGATAGATTTTTGAGTCACAAGGGATTGAAAATCACATTCTCAACAACATTGCATGGAATATCCAAATCTCCATTACATAAAATATCTCTACTTTTGACACATCTGTAGGAATAATAATTGTTTGGTTGATAAAATTGCTAATAAAGTAACTCATTTAGACAAAGGTGTAATGGTTTTAAAGAATGATATCCTAACTTTAATGAAGGGTATGTGTCTATGCCTTCTCCTCGAATCCAAAATTTGGAAGGGGTGCAACATCTTTTTTAAAATTCTATTTAGCTGAAAAAAAGTATTATTTATCAATGAATCGAGGGTATCATGTGGCCATGAAATCCCCTGAACTAGAATTTGATATATTCCATTTATATCACACATTTCTCATGTCTTACCCATATGTGTTCTTGTCTCATTACACCATGAACACTCTGGTTCAATCATGGATAATTATGGAGCATAATGCAAAATAATGGAGTCTATAAGATGGGATGAATTCGAGACTAATATTGGATTCAAGATATTAATGTTTTGTATCAAGAAACTCAGCTCGGACTTGAAGCAGTGGATATTCTCCTTTTGTCATTTTGGTACTCGTTTTAATATGGTTGAGGTTTGGTCATTTAAAAAACACGGGATTTCCTGCTTGTGGTCTAAACTTTGTTGCAAGGAAATAAACCCATGGTTGTTAAGGGAAGGAAGGGGATCATGTTGATGGTTTTCCATTTGTGTAATCCTGGATGAAATTGGATTGCTTGAAAGTTCAACTATATTTCATGTTGTTGCCCAAAGAGATCTAGAAGCATTCTACGTGCCAAGGAAGACCGCTAGAAACATACTACATCCTGATTTCAGTTAGAGACTACGTGTTGAGTCTAGTTAGGGACTGCGCCCCACCAACACTTTTGAAGTTATGAACCAAATCTTACATAAATACATATTGTAAAGAGTTGGGTTTTGCTCGAAGATATTTTGTGAAATATTGTGAGTTAGTTTTTGTTAGTAATGTTCTAAGGTGCTTTTGTAACTAGCTAGTTGGGTTTTAAGATGATATATTATTGTTATGATATGATGATTTGGGTTGTGATGACCTTATTAATGTATGAATGAATTACGATTAAGCTGTTGAGATATATTTGAAGCTACGGATTGTACCGAGTTCTTGAAAATTAATATAATATAGTTTTTGTCTAAAAATTTTCTTGTGCAATTTCTTGATGATTGAATGTACAATAAATGTTAAGTAGTTTAGAAGATGAATTCTAGTTTGATAGAGGTTAAATTGCATGGTGAAGTGAAATAATGAACACGCTAATGATTAAAAATAACCCATCTTATCTTATGCATACCTGTAATTAGTCCATATAATTTCCAACATATGTCTTAAGCAAGACCTTATCCTTCTTGCAGGGTATTTAAAATCCCAATTCCTATAGGGTTTTGTTTGTGATGCAAGTTGAACACTAAGTGTGGAAAACAACAACTAAAAAGATGGTTATGTTGTTAGTATCTCAAAAGGAGTGAAGGGAACATAAATAAATGAGGTGGAATCACACTAAAGTTGAGATCGAAGAATGTTGGAAATCCAAGATGATGGGTTTTCACAATAAGAGACTAGAGGACTCTAAATTTAACCCTAGCGCTAGAAATACAAGTATCTTTATTCATTTTTGTATCAAATTTTCTTCTATAAAGTTCCTGTATTTTTTATTTGAATGGACATAGAGGAAATTAGAGATCAATAGAATCTGGAGGGAAACTTGGCCAATAGTATGGACTAAGGAGAACATAGAATAGTTGAAAGACCTAGATAATAACAGTCTAGAGCTACTTAATTTTGTTTCTTACATGTGGAAGAAGGGTATATCGTAGAATTTTCTATAGGATGCAGTGAATCATATAGCCATGTAGAATCAATATTTGAAGAGGGTCCAATAAAGATATTCTTGGTGTATATTCCATTTTCGGTAAAGATGTTTATTGAGAAGGTCCTAGTGACAATGAACCCGAAAATTGTGGAAACATCAACCCCATGTTAAGGTGGTGGGGTATGAAGTAGTGGGAGAATATGTAGGTGTAAAAAAGGATCGAGAAGAACAATGAATCTAGAGAAAGAAAAGATATCTAAAAAGGGATGAGATAAATTAGGCAGCCAGAAGACATAAAAGATAAAGGAGGATGATAGGAAAGAGAGTGTTGATTAGAGAGAATTTAAGAAGGGTAGATATTGGACTACATGGAGAGAGTGTGCAGAAGGGTCCTTTATTCCAGAAGGTCTCATAAAGTATGATAAAGAAGAGTGCTTAGAATACTAGAGACCACAAAAGAGGCATTGAAGGGAAGAATTGAGAGTTTAGAGTGAGAATAGTGGTATCATCCCCCTAATGGAAAGAGAAGGAAAAAACCTAGAGGATGTGGAAGAATAAGAACTGTAGGATAATGGAGGAACTTTTATGATGGGAGAAGATACTCTGCATTTTGATTTGATATCTCATGGATTCGGTATTATCAGAAGAAATAAGTCAAGGAGTTTATGATTCATTTGAATCCTTTAGTTCCCTTTATCTAATCAAGAAGACTATTTATTACTTACTTTTGCATAGGAAGAAATTCTCGAAGAAGACAGAAAAGAAGAAGTTACAGGGATATAATATAGTTCTATATGAGAGACTAATTAAAATATATAGAGTTGAATAGGTAGATGTAATACAGTAGTTGAAAATAGAAGTTGTAGTTCACATTTACCTATAATAATGATGACAACATAATATTATACACTCAGGCTTCCCATGTTTGATGGGATAGGTAAATATGACATTGAACAATATTGATTTACGGATAATGTGATATGGTCCATGAATAAAATTACATATGAGGCTTCCAAGATTGCAAAAGTAGAGAGCACATTAAAAGACAAGGATTTGACATGGTATATGAAATATAGGAGCACTCTCACTGCAGTGAAAACCATACAATTAGAAACTATTAAAGAAGAACTTCTAAAGGAGTCACAGAAACCAAAGTCTAAGTCTCATTACATTATCGAGGTCAAGGAAATTAATAAGGCAACTTGTGAGTCAGTGTGGAACTATCACCAATGATTCAATATTTGTTTTAAACGATTTAGTTTCCAAATCCAAGATGTTTAGTATTGTGCATGGTTCATTGTGGGGATACTACCACACATCAAAGTTCCACTGACACAGCAAAAGGTGGTTACTTAATCAATGAATTTGGAAATCGCAATAAGGTCGGAGGTGACTCCTATAGGGGAGGCATTGTTAGGAATGGTGTTTTAAGACAAAACTTGTCACATTGATCATTCAATTACAACAACTATCTACTAGAAAAGAAGTAAGATTACATGTGTTGTGTAGGTTTTGTACAACAAAAGGACATAAAAAAATGAATTCCCAATGACAAATAACTACATGGATTCCAACACACCTAGTCCCTTTCATGCAATGCGTAAAACTAAGTAGGTCAAATGTAAGTGTTGTGCCTTTTCAAAAGTCTACTAAGAAGAAACTAAATATATACAAACATTCTTTTGGCACCATTAAGGATATATTTTAGATAAAGAATGTACTCACTTTGGAAGTTTTGGGAAAATCTAGATTGACCTTTGGCTTTAAACTAGATGCTTTTGCATTGTCTAATAGGTAAATAAGAAAGTACAACACAATTTTCCTAAATTATGACCTATCATAAGATTCTATCACTACCCATTTCTTACTTATGACTTTCCTTCTAAATAAGATATACAATGTGAGAAGTTCAAAGAGTCATAATACTTAGGAAAAAACTGAATATGATATATTCTTATTGGGGTAGGATAATACTGTCTTTATACTAAGCTCCAAGAGTCATAATTGATGGCCTTTTATTTTTTAAGCTTTAGTAGTTTGTAGTTTACGGATTTTTGGATAAAGACAATGACAATTAGTTTGGTGGACAATTTGAATATGAACTTTGATTAGAACAGCATAGCATCATAAATATAGTAGTTTAAGGATATGTAATGTGGGAAGTGGTTGATTGAGGTGTATTTTGAGCTTTAGTAGTTTATAGTTTATGGATTGCATAGTTAAAGACATAACGAGAATTAGGTTGGCAAGGGATTTGAATATGAACTTTGATTTGGACTTATTAAAGATAGAGTTTTATTTGGACTTCATAGAGATAGAGGCATGGGTATATCTATTACAAGGATATGTAATGTGGTAGGTGGTTGACTAAGGTAATAATGTGTGTATATACTTTAACACTGAATTTCTTTCTGTGAAATTTTCACATAATTGCATATTTGAATGGAATGTAGCCATAGAATCGCAATAATCTTGAATTTTCATATTATCATATATTACTAAAAAGAAAATTAAAACATTAACCATCACAAAAGGCACATAAAAATTTAAGCTAGGGAAAACCTTTAGGAAAAACACCAACAAAATAATTTTCCTTATTATGAGATAACTAAATTTACATAAGCATATTTGATGAGCAGAATTTTGCAATGGCCACAAGGGAACACATACCAAGACAATCTGAAGATGAAAAATATTGAAGAGGTAGGTTAAGGTTTCCAGATTGATATAATCCCTTCAACTAATGATGTCATCTTGGTTTAATCTGCTAGTCGTTTGTCTAGTTCTATGCAACATGTAGCAACCATGATCCATCCCTCCTAGGGATTTGTCCACACTACAAGAAGACCACTAGGAACTATGTATTCCTATGACAACCCTTATTTAATTCCTTTAGGAGCCTTTTGCACTGCGGCTACCTTCCTTGAGCCCTTGTATTCCTCAAAACTCTATTGCAACCTTCCTTTAACTCTGCTAAAGCCTTGGAAGCCCTTAAAACCTTTGTGACTACCTTATATACACAAGATGGTTCCCTATAAGGGATTAAGATAGTATATTGTTGTCGCGCTGGAGGAGAAAAGAGGCCCTAAGCCTATAACATATGCCCTAATCTTGTGACAACCGTGTAGTAGAAAAGGAAAAACTCTGGTAGGGTTTGTGACAAATGCACATAAGCTATAGAAGCCCGAGTAGGGCTTGTAACATCCCTTGTAAGCTCCAACATGTTCCCCTAGAGCCTGACTCACTTGTCCACAAACCATTGTGTTATGTCTGATGAAGTGACAATAATATATGTCTAGCATCTTCATTTGGCTTCAAGGGAATCATGGATTGATTGAGTTGTAATTTTTATATGAAAGTATTTGAATAAGGAAAAAAGTACATATTGATGGGAAAGTTACCTCATTCTTTAAAGGAAGTCAAGTGCTGCATAGTATGACTAGTATGATGCAAACACAGTCCTTCACAGGCTTCCTTTCATGACCTTCATTGATGGTGATTCTTAGGATTCCCTTTATCGTGTTGTTACAACTACACATAATTGCTTAAAAGCTGCCTGGATTTCTTATAAATGCCCAGGACTTGTCCAAACTACTGATTATGATTCCAAGGAATACCCAATAAGCCTCTTTCATGCCCATAAATTCTCCCAAAGCTTGAAAATTCACCCCATCTAAAATACAACGTAAGACACTCACATAGTTTTTTTGTTTACATGAAAAAGCATTATATTTGATATTTTGTAGAGGAAATCAAAATATACATCATCGATGCCTTTCTTCACCAATTAAACCCTAGTTTCCCCACACAAGTACACCATGTCTTATTTTTATCTCTAGGTATCTCATATTAATGCCTTAGTTCTCACACTCTCCACATTTGATATTGCATCCTGATAATGAGTCCGATCCGAAACTAACCACCACATAAATTTGGCAACATAAACTCATGTTTCATTTTAATACTAATAAATACAAAATTTAATATTTATTTCTATATCTGAAAAATATAAAATATAAAATATTGTTTCAATTCCCAATATTAAAATTAATAAGGGAGAAAGCTTGAAAATATGCCAATAGCAACTACTTCCTAAAGTATGGCCAAATTACATAATCTATAGCAAAGTTCCTAGCTTTTACTTGGAACAAGGATGATATCAATTGGTTGTATGGAAAGATTTGGAGTATTATTTAGAAAAAATTAAATGTTTTTGGTGATTGTCTTTGAAAAGAAACCTTTTAACGTGTCAAAATATTATAAATAAAGGGTAGGAGGTTCCATCTTTTGTATTTTGTATAAACAATATATTGATTGGTTGTCCATATTTTTGTAGAGGTTCTTTTCAGCATTAAGGTTTTAGGTTTGGACTTTTGTGAAGGAACTGTTAATTGTTATGTTTTAGCTTTTCTTGGGGATGCCTCTTTGGATGAAACTTTTAGACAATAGTTCTAAGTATTAGTTTCTTACAAAAGTTTTCCAATTTTTATCTTTTGGTCAATTAGAACATCAAGAATAAGGAAATTTTTGGAAACATTTCTAGAAAAGTCATGTTTTCTATTTTAAAAAGTATAAGACTACATAAGATGAAAGAAAACTAAGAAGTCAAAGGTTTTGTATAATTGAAGCAAACTAAAAAGCCAAAGGTTTTATATGCTCCAAATTTATATTCCTTATCACTTGTTTTCTTTTTTTACAGTGCCTCTTCCAATAACTTATGTTGATGTGGTAGGGTTCTTATTCTAAATACAGATCATTACTTTAATTTAATGATGGGTGGGAAGAGTTAAGTACTTTTAAGTCTTATGTGGAAATGGTAGGGCTCTTATTCTAAATAAGGATCATTACTTTAATTTGATGATGGGTGGGAAGACTCTAAGTAGTTTTAATTTTTATGTGGATATGGTAGGGTTCTTATTCTAAATAAGGACCATTACTTTAATTTGCTGATGGGTGGGAAGACTCTAAGTACTTTTAAGTATTTAGAGTTTATTGTAGTTGGCTGCTCTTATTGTGGGTATTTCTGATATTTCTGATATATGTATAAAGTGATCATTGAATAAATCAATTGCAATTTCAGTCTAGAGAGTGAAACCATTGATAAAAAAAAACTAAATCTTATAAAGTTTGGAGCCATTTAGCAGATATCAGTATCTATGTTTAATTGCAATAAAATAGCTGAAGCAATTATTCAAAAAATTATAGCAGCAGCAAAACAAGCTTGATTACTACTTTTGAACAGGTTTAAGTTAGATCCATTTTTTTCATAGCATTCTGTTAGTGTTTCTTGCCCACAAGCCTAAGTTATAACAAATATCATGAAATAACAAATAGCATTGGTTTTCTTGTTTCTCAATCTGTCATAGCGATATCGCTTTCCTGACAACATTTTTCATTTTTCAATGATCGTGGCCTAGATATAAGGCTCCTGGGGTCCTTGTATTAAGATCACAAAGTAGGTTAAATATAATTACAATTACCTCCAAATGATATTTTTAAGTAAGACGAGTGTTCGAAAGTTACTTCGAAATTGTCAAACACAATGAGACTTGCAACTTCTTAAACTTGCTTTTACATGATTTCATGAATTGATGCAAAATCAACTACATTACACAACAACTTTTGTTACATGACAAATGCAACATGTTCGGCCGATATCCCAATGGTCGCATCCGCTTGGCGTCCTCTCAAAAGCTAAAGGATGTCCAGAGGAAGACCTCAAGGCTCACGCATCAAGAAATTTCATGAAGAAAAGCAATTCCTATTTCTACATATTAAGATTCAACTAATTTCAAGAAAGGAAAAAATAAAAAGGTGCAACAGTCATAATGAAGAGGCAACAATTGGCATGGAGATTCATCACACTGATGCATACAATGTATTTCTGTAGAAGATTGCTAAGCATAGCTTCCATTACTTGCCAGGATGGGCAGGGATGAAATTGAAAAAATTATGAAAATGCACCCCACCTGACCTTGGATCATTTTGTTCATCAATATATTCATCAGATCCGGAATCATTTGTCCACTCCATGACTGACTGCGGATTTGCACCAGCCATACCAGTGGGATGCAATGGAAATAACTCTAGTGTCGGAGGTTCGCATAAATTGTCAGCATTTGTTGTCTCATTTGTTGTACTAGTAACATGTATCTAAGCCAGTGAGAACCCACCTAATGTTAGGGATCTTTAAACAGTTCATTTGTAGCAACACTGATTGATATTCAATAATGTATTGATAAATAGTTAGAAATTCAAAGCTGGAAAAATAAATGCTCTTATTAACTCATTACCTTTGGCATGATAACTGCCGATTTCTGATCTGTAGAGAAAATTTCTGGCAACAAAGCTCTGAGGTATTAAAGACCGGAAACACAAATGCATTGCAATAATAAACTAATCAGGAAATAGCAAACTACTAGCTTTAGTTATAGTGAAATGAAATGTTCGAGATTTTATTTCAAAGATTGAAGCAGATATCGTAGAGCTTCTTACTATTTTTGCGTGATTTCCTTGCCAAGGAAGGTTCTTCAAGAAAGTGATCGATGGATGCCATTCTCTCTCGTTTCTGTCTCTGCTTCTCGCGAGCTTTACGGTTTTGAAACCAGTAAAACACACTATTCCTTTCAATGTTGCCATACATTCGCAGTTGACTAACGATTTCATCTACTTGATCGTGGCTGGGAGTGTGGATCCCTTGACTGTATGTCGCTTCCAATAAAGCTATTTGTTCATTCGTCGGATTCCATCTACTTCTTGAGGTACTGGATTGGCCTTCTGCCATTTCTCTGCTTTCTTGATCTTTTTCTTGAACTTTCTTGAGAAGAAAGCGATGTGTAGATGTTGATTGAGAGAGTTGCATGCCCTAGTGGTGGTATTAAACAGGAGAGAACGGAAGGGATCTGATTGCAGAAAATTACCTCAACTTCCAAGAATGAGAAAAACAACTGTTAAGTTACATGCACCAGATTTTAGCTGTAAATGGAGATCACCATGCAGTGAGTTGTCGAGTTGTCGTTGACTTAGAAAGGGGAAAAGAAAACAAGGCAGAGGATCGTGCCTCGTGACATGCAATTACCAACCTGTCTTGTAATAATCTTCCACCGATTTCCTTCCTCGTATACCAAGAATATAGGGTTTTATACGTCGTAACAATAAATATTTTGCCGGGTTTGACTGTATGATTATAGGATATCTTCCTCTTTATCAGTGTAACATTCTCTCTCTGGCATTTCGAATGAACATGGAAACATTGTCATTAATAAACGTTGAGTTACGAGCCCTAAGATTTGACTGCTTAGAGCCATTGTCCAAATTAATTTGAAATATCGATTTGATTATTGGCTCTAACCCTAATCTTCTGCAGTTTATTGATTTGATTCGTCGTTCGAACCCTAATCTTCCACAGTTTATTGATTTGATTAGTCGCTCCAACCCTAATCTTCTGCAATTTGAAGTCAAAATAAAAAAAAAATTGGTAACTTATTTCGATACCGAATATCACGCAAAAGCTGAAGGATTCTTAAAACCCTAGATTTGTCCCATCTTGGAAAGATGCGTGTTATAAAAATTGTGGGATTCTAAATTACTATATACGTCTCTTTTGAAATTTGTGAAATTATGGATATCAGTAAATAATTTATTAGGTAAATCTTCACATGAGAGTTGTAACTTGTACTTGGTTATTTGGTTAAATTTCCCTTATCTGGAAATCTTAAAATGAGAGTTGTATCTTGGTTAAATTTCTTTTATTGTTAATAAAAGATGGTTTTAAATGATCTAGTGTCCATAAATGTCTAATAAAATATTTGGTTAAATTTCCGTGATTGTGTAACAAAATATGGTTTTAAATGATACAATGTTCCTAAATGTTTAATAAAATAAAAAATTTGAATAATAAATGCTTAATGAAATATTTTTTTCAAAAAGTCTTCAAAGATGTAAATTGACTCACAAGTCCAAGTAAATGAAGGAATATTGTAAACCAGGGGCCCCATGCTTTCGGGCTGCTTTCGGGCTCTGTGGACCCATATAAGTTGACTCACAAGTGCCGTGTAAATGAAGGAATGTTGTAAAGGAGGTGGCCCCATGCTTTCATGCTGTGTGGACCCACCAAAACATAATGTTGTTAACGAGGTGGCCCCATGCTTGTCCACTATGTGGACCCACCATAACAACGAGAGGTGGCCCCATGGTTGTCCATTGTGTGGACCACCAGGCTTGTCCACTGTGTGGACCCACCAGAACAGCCAAAGGTGGCCCCATGCTTGTCCAGTGTGTGGACCAACAGAACAGCCAGTTACCGATTCCCGAGTAAAAAACAATATTTTTTCAATGATAAAAACTTTATTTGTTAGGAGGGTTGTTTATAAGCTTGATATTCTTATAAACACTAATGTAATTTTGATGTTATCTTTGGTTTGGTTTTGGTTTCAACGGATTAACAAGACAAAAAAAATTATGTGAAAAAAACATCAATTTTTATTTTTTTGATGGTGGCCATTTAAATAAAGATATTAATTTTTATTTTAGTATTTATTTTATTAAATGCTATTGAGTCTTACTATATTTATATAAATTTCATAACTTTATAATTTTTGTTTAAATGACAATTTTTGGGGGAAAAATATTAATAAAAATTTATCATTGAAATACTGATGTATTAAATTACTTTAAAGTTTTTAAAATATTAAAAATAGTTTTTCAATTCCAATCTTTTTGTCACACACCTCTAAAATCCATACACACACACACATCATTAAACTCTTTAATTATGGGTTGTGGATTGAGCTTTGCCTTTTAATTTTTTGAAATAGCTTTTCGTCGTTACCCTTCAGTAATTGCGGATTGTGGATTTCGTGATGTCTTTCAACTTTTTCGAATTAACATTCTTCATTTATCCTTCTGCAATTACGGATTCCATATTGTGGGTTTCCTTTTAACTTTTTCGAAATAACCTTCGGAAAACCATCTTTCCACACTTAGAGGTTTGTTGGTTAAGACCTTGTAGCTTGTTTATAAATGATTATGGATGTCATTGAATGGCCTTACAACCACATTGTTATGAATTGTATTTCTAATAATTGATATTGTTTAATGTTGTGATTCGTGCTACAACCCATAGGGTATTTAAATCTTGGAGAAGAAATATGTAGTCCTTTGTCCATCAATTGAAATCACAGTTATGAAGTAAGTGTAAGCATTTTGGGTGAAAATAATTTTTAGATCTGAATGTTTATGTTTAGAGACACTCGGTTGCCATCTAGGAAGGACTTATTTCCATGCATTGGTTTTGGAAAAATTCATTGTTTAAGAGGATATTTGGGTGTTTTAGTTAGAAAATTATAGCATTGATTATAATTTTTCCTTAATACCCATATGTTTAGGTCGGCGAAACACAATCTTTGAATCAAATATGAGTAGATTTAGTGACAAGTAAATCTGAATTTGGTTGTAGTTTTCTTAAGGGTATGTGTATCATGTAGATTCGATTTGTTTTCTAAAAAAGTAATGTCCCCAAATATTGAAAAAAATAATAATTATAGGCTAGTAAAAACTACCGAGAGGGGATCATTATTACTCATGCGAAATTACATGTGCTACTTAACTTTTGATCTCTTCAGAAACTGCTCATACCCTCTTGTCCATTCAGTGATTATTAGTCCATTTACTTCTTATGTATTAATTATGTTATTTAAACTATTTGTACATCTAGTTATTATTGTCGGTTAGTTAGTGAATTGTATAGTTCATTGATTTACTTATGCACATGTGTTCTGTGTTTATTAAGTATAAACTAACTTAACTTTGTTGATGGGAATAAACTGGTGGAGTGGCGGGACTAGTTCTCCCATGACGATCTAAGATGTAAGGTATTTCTTGGTTACCCAGGCTTACTTAGTTCAATCGAACTAAGGCATCTTTCTCTTTTGTTTACGCAGTTCATTACTTGTGATGGGATTAGATGTATAGTGTGTTTAAAGCCTTGGTCGTCGATAACTTGCTACTAGTTATTACATTTCCTATCGCCTTGGTTTTCTTTTTAAACTTGGTAAGTGTCGTTATCGTCAATTTAGCCATTACGGCTAAATTTCCTGTACATTGATTATTCTTCATTATCGTCTTAAATTCGTCATTTTTAGATGTCATTATTATCTTTTCGGGCTATGTATATTTTTACTATATATTCTATTTTAACATTTCTTATGTTATTTTATTGGAAGGTTATTAGTGGTTTGAACATCGAGCTTTGGATTGATAATTCAAGAGATTTACATGGCATACTTTGTATGCCATGGTGCTTAAGCTTAAACACCTTAACACTATGGTATTAGACCCTAAGTTATAAACCTATGGACTAAACTTTATCTACATTCGTAAGCAAAGGTATTAAACTTGAACTAGCACAACCTATGACTAAGTATTACGGTAATGCTATCATAGTGAAAGATTTGTAATGTGACAACATTAATGTTTAACAGTTGGGGTGACATAGTATATGGTATAAACCATATGTTCTAGGATTTAAGCGATGGTATGAAGGGTGGTGATAATCGCTACTTTGTAACAAGTCGTGACTATGGGAGTGGGTTCATGGAGATGTTAATGGACTCCAGCCTAATGCATTTAATGCTTGTGGGAAAGTGTGACATCCTTCCCCTTAAGCTTGGCTCACAATGGATGTGTATTGCATTTTACATTTGGGGTTTCGTTGTTTGGCTTTGTACAAAGCTATGGCCATGGAGGCGACTTCCAGCTTGTGAAGGTAAGCCCGCATGAAATCCCAAGCCTACACATTAGTTTTCTTTCGAGTTTAAGAAATGGCATACTCCTCATCCCCATTTCATTGTTGCTTGCAGGTGCCGAAAGGGATGGAGGGCAATGTGGCTACAACGCAATTGGCTCCCAGTATTGCATTCATGGCCACGGTAAGCCTTCTCATCAAGTTAATGATTGTCACCCTTCAATCTTGTGGTAGAGCTACATTTTGCCTGGTTGTTTTGGCTGGGGTTTGGTGTTGTAGCAAAATCAATTTTTCCTTCAGGCCATGAATACATACTTGGTTATTTTTTATGTTGAGGTGTTATGCCATGACTTGTTTCTTAGGCCATTCGGCTCTGTGTAATGTTCATTTTTGGTTATGTAAAACATTAATGTTATGGTTTTGGGATTTTAAAGAAATGGGATTAGGGATGATTTTAAGGAACCATACTTATTTAGAAGTGTATAAATGTTGTCGAATATTACGAATTCTTAAAACACGAGCTATAAAATGATTGGTGATATTTTTCAAAAAATATTTTAATTTCCAGGGATTTTATATGGTTTATATAATAATTTGGCAATTTTTAGGGTGAAACAATTTTACCCCATCAAAATTGGGTGAAACAGGGCTTCAAAAAATGTAAATGGAAAATCTTTTTTGGAAGAAAAACATGGAAAAATAACCCACTCACCTAAAATTCGCCCCTAAAACTATCCCTGCATGGGCTGCACCATTGCAAGCAATGGTGCCATGGCACATTGGCACGTCTATGTAAAACCTTGCTCTTGGCCTTTAATGGCGACTGCGTATAGACTTTTGGGAAACTCTGTGTAAATAGATTTAAGCGTTGGTTTTTTTATTAGTTGTAAAGGTTTATGGTGAATGTGATTCCCTCCTGCATTTTTATTTAACTTTGTATTTTAAATGGGGCTTTTAATGGATAAAGGCATACGCCTTACCGGATGCTGTGTGTGTAATTGTTGTTGATTAGTTTGATAAATGTAATAGTTTGATAGCATGGGTAAAATTCATGCTATCAATGGAATGAGCCTTCCCATAGTGTTGAGATAGCTTGTAATTTCATTGCTTACGACATCTGGTTCTTATGTGATATTTGCACTGTGTTTTAAATCGTTGTTTGACCTTGGCCGTGACTTATGTGAGAACTTTGTATTAAAATGTTAGTGGGTTTTGTGGAGGCCAAGGTATGCAGACCCTCGATGGCACTCGTTGTTTTTAAATAACTTGGACTTTGTATTAAAATGTTTAGTGACTGAGGTCGTGCTGTAGCTAGAGCCTTATGACCTCTCTGCTAGCATAGGCATTTTAATTATATGGCAATGGTGTGAGTTGTGGCCTGTGTGATTAAACATATGACCTTCGTCGTTTTGTGCCAGGGCAATTTCAAACTGGGAAATATTTTATAAGAAATAATTGAAATGGTAATAGGAATTTACTTTATGGATTTGGTTATGCATTTGATTATGGTGATGATTTATGTTACGGTTCTTATTGTGGATTTTAATTCTGTTTAAGAGATGAAGTTGTAACCTGTGATAGTTGATACCACGACTGATGTTTATTTAAATACGACCATCCTTTATTAATACAGATTTGTATGAATTTTACTTGATGAACTTTTAGATGCATATTTAAAATGGATCTTGTATGGGACTATTTAAAAAATATAATGTATGTGAATTATGGTGTTTTAATATGGATGGTAAAACTTTAGGTGTTATACGAGAGTCTTGATGAGGACCACATGGATGGCCATGATATCCCTCTCATTATTATTAATGATGTTTTATTTATGCGGGATATTTTTAATGTAATTTGTAATATGATTACAGACCTTGAAAGGTCTTGGATGGATTATTTTATTTTTTTTAGAAATAAATGCATAGATAGTTTTTATAGAGATTTATACCTGATAGCCTTACTTATATGTATATATAATTATTTTATAAAATAGTTCTGGTGATCAGTAATACCCTAGGGTATCTATATAGTATATTTACTTCTTTAAACTTACTTCTATGGTTAAATCTACTATAATCTGAAACATAGATCTCTACTTACAAATGTAATATCTTAGTAGAAATATAAGTATTAGGTGAACATTTAAATAGCAGGCCTGGATTTACCTAGTCTATAGTATTAATTTATGAGTATGACAATGAATGCAGAACACAAATTTTAAATATGGGAACCTGGCTATATAAAACCTATGATAGTATTTCCCATCCTAGGAATATTGAAGAGAAATAACGACCCTAGAAAAAATATAGGCAGAACATCAATCACCTAGGTGTTGACGGGCCAACTTGAAGCGCACGTGTCAAGCATGGAACAACCCGATCCAAAAGTTTTCGAGATTCTCTTAGTCGTTTAAGTAGTTGTCCCTCACGAGATCAAGGCCCCGTTTCCTTTCCTAAATCACTCCTAGCTACAGGAGAAAAACTAAAACTACTCTCTGTTAATTAGATCTATGTTATCCCTATGAATTTTACAAATAAAAACTAGTTAATATAATTAATGGTTAATCATTAATTACAAAATTAATCACTGAAAAGTCATCTGGTTAAACAATTAATCTATGAATATAGGAAACAAACAATTAAGAAGATATTAACAAATTAATTCAATTTACCTAAATTACAGTATAAACACATATATATTTACAAAAAAATCAGAGAATAACTTGGCAGTGATATACATGTAAAGAACTGATTCAAAAGGATTTCCTATAAAATAAATATCACTAATCTACCCTATCTATCCTGATCAGAAGCATAGAAAGAATTAACCTGGAATTAAATTGCCAATAATTCTACTGTGCGAATAATCGTGACAGTATTTAGAAGAAACTCAGAATTTGAGCAAGATCACATAATAAACACGTAAATCATATATATTTATTGATGACAACACCAAATTTATAACATGACATATATCAGCAAATCAAAACCAGCATAAGTCGATAATTATACATGATGTATTTGCATAATTCATTAAAGAAATCATGACAAACATAATACGGTAGAAAAAGTGACAAGATCAGAAGATATCATAAACACATTCACATAGCATAAATATTGTGAATATATATATATAAACATCACCAGTTAAAAGTGTTGTAGCTGGTGACAAAAAATTGTCTGAAGTCACAAGAAAAATACTAGTGATCTTGTCATCACCCTTTTCACAATTATCGATCCCCCTTTCCTAGTACAAACATGTCTCTTTTAATAGATCAAATCTGACATGGAGACAGTTCTACAAAACAGGAAACTATCTAATATAAATCTCAACCAATCTCCACAAAAATGACAAATGAAATATGTCATTTTTTAATATACGTAATAATGTTCTGAAATTGGAGAGATTCAAGTGACAGTACAAAATCTAAAATGACAAAAGCACTAATAATATATTGACACGTAGGAAATAGGATTGTCAATCGATTTGTTCTCAATCATCTATGGATCGTCCAAAAGGTAAGCGATTATCAAAATCCGAGGAAGAGCATCTACAACATTACCTGCGACACTAAACAAAAGGAAATATAATTGAAAAACATGCGAAAGTAAAATCAAATAAACTAAATAATGCGAAAATCAAAACACACCAATACGTGTAACAACAACTTGATTATCACTTGATTATAACTTCAAACCTGAAATGAAATAAATGTGCCCAACACATCATAAATTAATAGGAGTGTTAAACACCTGAATGTTTATCCCGTTTGCTGGATTCATCGACTGACCCTTGAATTGCATTAGGGTAACCTGGGCATTCAATTCACGGACCTTTTCTTCATTCTTATGATTTTCATTTTGGAGTTTCAGGATCCTACGAATGAACCGATTCTTATGCTTTTTCAGGCGCAGAAGATACCTATCATTTGAATCTACCTTCTCTTTTAGCTTCACATTCTCGGCTTTAATAGCATCATGAATAGCAATTACCTCAGCCACTTCTCCCTCCATCCTGCGTATTTTATCCAATAAGAAATTTACAAATAATGGATGAACCATTTCACCCATTGGATAGGAGCGTGATAAATTCGGTTCTGCAGATTTGTTCTTAACCGGAGAATCAACCACAGGATCAACTACAGGATCGACTTGAAGATCCTTATCAAATACATGAGGATTATTCTTTGCAGGATTCGGGGTAGACTCGTGCTCAATATCACGACCATCATCAATCAAGACAGGATTCCCTTCTTCATCATCTATCACGACTGTTTCAACATGAACACTATCACGCACGGGAGTCTTAACACCGCTACCCTTGGCCATGCTTCTCGTAAACCTACCAAAAAGCTTAGCTTTCGTTCTGTTGTCTTTCTGATTGCAGGTATTATCAATATTACGTTGTAACCGGTGATAGATTTGAAGACCTCCTCATGCGCTTAGAAGGAAGAGGAGTACCAGGGCTACTCATAGGAGTAGGAATAGAGTCATTATAAATGTTGGGGATTATATGGCCAATAGGGTTTGACACAGGTTCATGAACAGGCGAAGCCGAGACATGACAAGGCTGTGGATGCTTTGTACATTCTTCGGGGAAATCAAACTGACAGTGACAGAAAGCTGAGAAGTTGTTTGACTCAACAAACTCATCGCATGACCGATTTTACTTATATAGTTCCCTCTCAAGTAAAATCCTAACCAAGTCGTGATGAAACACGCTGTGACTAATGTTCTTTAGACCCTTTTTAATGGCCAAGTACATTTTTATCAGACTTTTAACTAGATAATGAGGCAAGTTAAGAGGAAAACCAATAAAAATAGCCATTAACCGAAGATGGTATATGTAGGCTGAGGAGAGACGACCTTCGTAGGTCACGTACCTGTGGATAATGTCCAAGACTGGCTACCACTCTTTCTTAAATTATTTCCAAGACACCCCGGTTCTTAATGATACATGTTGACAGGGATTCTTCAGCATTTGCCACCACTCAGTCACCTCCATTGGCTTATACTTAAACCATCGTTCGCATGTTAACGAAAAACCAATAGCAAGAGTAACCAAACGTTCATCAACCCTAAATTGGAGATCAGCTATTTTAACCCTGGAATTGTCCAATGACAAAGCAAATAGCCTCGTCACCTCCGGGTTCGAATCCGAGAACCTACGGATGAGTGGCAACTATCCAGCAATTTCGACCTTGGCTAAAAGCTCAGGGTTTGAGTCAAGGAGTTTCGTCTCACAGATCTCGACCCTTACCACCGGAACCATGAATACCTGTACAAATTCATGAAACCGTGCACAAAAAAGACAACACAAGTCAAAACGCAATAGTAAACTGGAGAGTGAGCACTCAGGTTGGAAATCGAGAAGTAGAAATAAGCAATGAAAACCAACCCTGTGATAAACACAATGTGCCATGACCAAACGTCGACTACACTCCTATAAACTCGGTATGAATGGAGGAATTATCACACAGAGATGCAATCGAGTGATAGGAAATGATGGTTGAAGACTCTAGATTAACTCATGTTTCCATTACAGGTGCTCAACGAGGAGGGAGCCACAACATTGATTACATACTGGCCATTCAATGTGGTTGACAGAGTCGAGTACAAAAGCCATGATACCATATCACCGTCGTAGTAGGTAGATCGGAATTGGAAGCGACGACATGAATTAATTTGATGATAAACGATAAACCTATATCACCCTTACCGTAGATTTTATTAAACCTTTGAAGGTGGCAAGAATGAGAAATAATATAAACCATCAAATCAACACCATACTTTGCAATATAGACCATATTATAAAAATCAATGTTAAACAATTATGGTGTTATTGACTATGGTTTGGAATCAGAAAGGTAAACTTAGGATATGGCATGTTCGTATAAAATATTTGGCCTTTGATACTCTAGGCCTTATCAAAGTTACAACAAACCAACCATGCATACCCATTGATTAATATCCGAATGAAACCTATGGTAATGTGCCAAACCATAGAATGATCAACCTTCCAATTTCGCAACCTTATCAATGTTTATAATAACAAAATCAAATAGTAAAATCAAGTGATAAATGTTTGGATGAGATTTCAAGATTAGGTTATGGTAAAAGACATGGAAATTATTAATACTTATCCCTTGATTTTTAATGTAAATCCACTCAAAATAATAACTTCATAGTGGTGATTTTGTCAACTAATCTATAATTCGCAAAGGTTGTTTAAAAACATAGAATTTCACTGATTCAGTAGCTCACAGAATGTCATCATTTCAGTAGCTGGTAATTCATTAGATTTGTCCTAAGAAATTCGAACATTTCATCAAAACAAAATAAGATTTTGTTTGATGAAATATGTTTTTTAAGGCTGTTGAGTAAGGGCACAACAGATGGCGACTGGCTGAGTGGAACAATTATCTCTGTTTCTTAACCTGAAACCATGCAATCAAATAAATTAGATCCCTCATGTATGCCTTTAACAGAAATCAATGTTTTAACATCTTAAACATATTTAGGCATCTCACATTTCTAAAAATTTCCAGAAATTTACAATCTTAATTATTAATTTGATGAAGATCAAGTTTCTAACAAAAATTAGTCCAAAAGAAGTAAAACAGTAAATGGCTTGGTTTTAAAGAATAAAATCCCAATACCACAAGCATATCCCTGCTACCAGCAGGCATCCATAGCTTCGACAGGGTTGCTCAAAGCCCAAAGAATGCCAGTATCGCATCTGCCAGTTATAGATATACAATTCTGGTTAGGTTGAACTATTTTCCCCTTTATTTTATTTTATTTTATTTTATTTTATTTTATTTTATTTTTATTATTATTATTATGCTTCTGAAGGCCATGATTCTGGCTTGGTAACCAGATAGTAACCATGTCAGTCACCAATCTGCACCATAGTAAATAAACCGGCTCATAATGAGACCTTTTATCCCTTAGTGTTTTCATCCAAGGGCCATTGCCCAGGCTTGGTGACCAGAAACGACAATGTTACTGAATGCAAACCTATGATCCTGAATAGACTGCCTCTTTATGAGAGCCTGTGTCCTTCAGAGTATTTTCTTAAAAATATTCAAACCCAACCATGGAAAGAATGTAGTTATAATTAATCTCCAATGAGATTATCTTAGTAGATGGGGAGGCAAGTCTGATTCTCTTTACGATAAAGGATGGCGCAAAAGACTTAAATATATAACCTTGCTAGATACTGCCCTAATCCTATTGGAAAAATCTCTGCAGAGACTCAAATTATTAGTTAATCTTAACATGATTTGAGAATTTCTGGTAAAATCTAGAAAGATGAAAAACCATTCATTGTTCAAGAAGTAAAACAATATAACAATTTTTGGGAAAGCAAAATCTTCATGCATGGTTTACAGATCAAACACAAAACTTGAAAAAAGGACATTAGCTTGAATTTTGATGAATTAATGAGACTAAAAAATATGCAAATAAAACGGCAAAAACGAATATCAGAAAACACCTAAAGCAAACAAGAACAATACTAATTTCAAAAGCCAAGCAGACCACACAAGGTATATACAGGATAATCCTTTGAGGGGGATCAGCAGAAATATTTCTTAATCAGATGACCATTCACTGGGAGGTTCTCAATGTCACCCTCCAATGTCTGCAACCTGAAAGTTCTAGGACCGAGTTTTTCTGTAAGAATAAATGGTCCCAGCCACATGCATTGGAACTTAGTATGTTTTCCTTTGTCTTCGTGCTCCTTGTCCCATTTCAGAACTAGGTCACCTACTTCCAAATCCCTATTGGCTGATTTTCTGTGATCAAACCAACATTTCACGGTCTGTTGGTGTTTGTCAAACTTTTTTCTGGCCAATTCTCTATCTTCTTCGAGTTTAAGCAAGGTATTGATTCAATGTTCCATGGCAGAATATGGTGTCTCCTGTACTGACTGGGAAAGCTGTAAAGAGGGTAAAAATAGATGATGGGGGAGGATAACTTCTTTACCATATACCAGAAAAAAGGGAGAATTTTCTATGGCAGCTTTGGGAGTCACTCTGTCAGCCCACAAGGCACTCGATAAGGCGTTGTGCCAATTCCTGTGATGATTAACCACTATACGTTTCAGAATCTTGATTAAATTTTTATTAGAAGATTTAGCTAATCTGTTACCCTGAGGATAATAATTAGCTGAATATTTTAACTTTATGCCCTTTTCTAATGCATATTCCATTAATTTTACAGAAGAAAAATAAGTTGCATTGTCAAAAATCAAAGATTCGGGAACACCAAATCTGATGATAATAAAAGATTCAAGGAATGATATCACCTGTTCTGAGTTAACTACTCGCAAGGGGATGGCTTCAACCCATATAGTGAAATAATATGTGGTTTTCAAAATGTATTTATGCTGCTGTGAAGAAGATGGTGTGATTGGACCAACAATATCCAAACCCCATTGTTGAAAGGGAACTTCAATAATAACCAGCTGGAGGGGTAACACTGCTTTCTTCATCCTTCCTCCTACTCTCTGACACTCCTGACACTTCCTAGCAAAGTCAAATGCATCTTTGAACAAAGTAGGCCAGTAGTAACCGGCTTTGAGTACTTTATGTGCAGTGGTTTCTCCACCAAAGTGTCCCCCAGCTCATCCTGTGTGAAATTGAGACAACACATTATCAGCTTCATTTCTTTCTAGACAACGAAGGATAACTCCTTCGAAATTATTTCTAAACAAAATGTTATCAATCAGCTGATAAGGAGCAGATCTCAATCTCAAATCCCTTTTGCTGCATGGATCTAAATGTTGAGGAGCATTCCCATGCAATAGAAAAAACTTAATATCATTATACCAAGAATCAGAGGGAGTTGAGACTGGAAAACCTTCCCTTTCAAACAGATAATGTTCGTCAAAGAAGTGTAGATCAGATTCAGAGATGTCTGAAGACTCAGCTACCAACTTACAGAGTCCTTGTCCTTTGACAATCTTTAAAGGCTTGATTTCCAGGTCATATTTCTGAAGTGCTGTAACCCAATGAGCTCGCTTTTCACCCAGGTCCTTTTGTACCAAAATATTTATGAATATGGAATACGTCACAATGACCTTGGTATGAGACTTCAGCAAATAGGGCCGAAAATTCAACGAATGCTTGTTTTCCCACTTCTGGGTAATTCAGCTCTGCACCATTCAAACCAGAACTTGTAAAAGCAATGGGAGCTTCATTAGTTTCCTGGTTTTTCTGTGTTAGAACAGTAGCATATGAAGAATCAGAAGCAAACATGTACAAAATAAATGGCCTAGAGAAATCTGGGCTTGTTAAGGTAGGAGCTTCAGCAATAGCTTTTAAGATATCATGAAAAGATTACTTCTCTTCAGCAGACCATTTAAACTCAACATCTTTCTTAATCATTTTCTGAAGTGGCATAACAATTTTAGTGAACCCAAGAATAAATCTAGAAACAAAATTTATCTTCCCAAGAAATGACTGAATAGTTTTCTTTGAGTGAGGCATAGAAATATACGATATGGCATGGGTACGTTCCGGGTCAATATTGATACCTTCTTTAGAAACAACAAAACCAAGTAACTTACCTTCTATCACTAAAAAGATGAATCTCTTAGGATTCAGGGAGATCCCATATTTTCTGCAATCCTCAAAAACCCTCCTAAGATGAGTTAAATGATCCGCTCTATTTTTTGAAAAGACAGTTATATCATCAAGATAAATAACCACAAATTGACCAATTAGGCCTCTGAATGCAATATCCATTGCCCTTTGAAATGTTGCTCCGGCATTAATTAAACCAAATGGCATTTTTCTATAGGCATAAGTTCCCCAAGGGGTCCTAAAAGTTGTCTTCAACTGATCTGCTTTGGATACTAACACTTGGTTGTACCCTGAAAATCCATCTAAAAGTGAAAACATTTCAGATCCGGAGACCTGTTGTAATATTTTTTCCATTGGAGGAACAGGATAATTATCTTTTTCTCAAACCTTATTCAGATTTCGGAAATCGACGCATAACCTGATATCACCATTTTTATTTCTGACGGGGACAAGATTTTCCACCCACTGGGCATGCCACACTGGAAAAATTATTCTAGCAGCAAGGAGATTATTGAGTTCCTTCTTAACAGCTGGTTCTAGGCTAGGATGCATTTTCCTCAATTTCTATTGGAAAGGTTTAGCCTCTTGTTTCATTGGAATGACATGTTGCATTACATTTCGATCAAACGTCTTAAGGTCGTCATACATCCATGAAAAAATGTCTTTAAACTCATTGAAGAGTCGTATGAAGGCTGTTTTTTCCTGGGGAGTACACGAATTACCCAGATTGACACATTGAGGGTTGTGTTCAGTGCCTAGATTTACAATTTCAGATTGCATAATGGAGCTATTGGTTTTATAGTTCCTTGCAACTTTAAATTTATCCTTCAAGTCATAGAATTTCTCAAGTTTGATTACAGATCTGGGGAGGGCACTAACCTGATTAAGAGATTCCTTAATCGAACAAGTCTTATGAATTACCACAAAATTATACAGATCTTCATCGTGAGTCATTTCATCGATGATCGTATCTTTAAAAGTATCCTTCAAAGTCAAAAAATCGATCAACTGATCATCGTTGTCGAAGACTCTCCAATTGGCAATGTTATCAGGGATGGAAGGTCTGAAAAGCAATTCAACAGAGAAAGAATCAGCAAGCATCCCTTCAGATGGAATTAACCTTGAAGCAACGTTAGCTAAGAGATCAACTTCCTGATTTAAATAATGAGGGATAGAACTTATGTTAAAGGCTTCAAATGATAGTAATAGATTCCATACCTCCGCCTGATAATTTCTCAGATGCCCAGCAATGCAATGTATAGTGTTACGTACCTGTCTAACAATAATCTCAGAGTCTCCTAACACTACCAAAGCTTTGGCTCCCAGGTCAATTGTTTTTTTCAGCCCTTGAATCAGAGCTTCATATTCAGCCACATTATTGGTGCAATCAAATTCTAACCTGCAAGCAATGAAATACCTTTTCCCATAGGGATCTATCAGCAAGCAACCTGCACTAGCCCCTTCTTTTGACTTAGATCCGTCAAAGTATAGAGACCAGAGACCATTGTTCAGATCTAAATGTATCGTGTTTGGAACTGGAATCTCTTCCAAAACTTGAGTAAAATGGAAAACTTCAGACTGCTATACTGAGTTTTGGACTGGTGAAGTTTCAGCTTCAAAATTCCCAAAGAAGGAACCCGTCATGTAATTTCCCATTATGGTATCAGTGAATAGCACCAGCTCATTAGAGTCATCCAATTCGGTGACTGTGTGCTTCATATAACGTTCTCGATCAATTCTGATCTTGTTTGGACGACCATTATGAGATATCCATAAATGTGACCAGTCTATTGCGAAGTATCCTTTCAATTTCTCAAACCAATCTCTGCTGAGAAATAAGCCATATGCTTCCGGGATATTTGCAACAATTATATCAATGATAAAATGGACTTGAGGGTTTGAAGCTGACCTTATCAACACCTCATTCAAATTTCCTATTACTTTCACGTTTGATCGGTCAAGCTACACAATACTTGTATCACAGGGCACATGAACTGCATTAAGTTTTTTACACACAGAGTATGACATGACATTCTTCGAAGCCCCTGAGTCTATCATATAGTTGTGTACATTACGATTGCAGATTTCAAACGTAAGTAAAAAAGGAGGAGTTGAAGAATCGAATTTCTTGCCTATAGATGACGCATTGACTGAAGATTTTGTTGAGTTATCTTTGATATTAGCAGAACCATTTTGATTAGAAGGGGTTTTAACATTTTTACTTAAAGATACCCCTTGCATCATCTTGTCTCGAATTACAGGCAGTTTAAGAAGTTCATAAATAGAAATGTTGGCTCTGATTTTCTTTAAATATTCAACCAGATCGTATTCTAAATCAAGAGAGGGTGCAGACTTAATATTTGTAGGTTGGGTTTTTGTTTGAACGGCTGAACTATTATCTATAGTAGTTGTTGAAGGTTCCCGAGGAGACTGGTTTTTCTTGCTTCTAGTGTTATACCGATGCTGGTTAACATTCACAATAGCCACATCCTCATCATCATTCAATTCTGATGTATCCCAGAAGTGACCTATAATTTGAGGAGGTTTCTCTTCATTGTCATTGTCTTTTCCTTGCGAATCTTCAGAAGTCTGTCCCAAAGATTGAGCTTCATTTTCAGCTGATGCTTCTAGACCTGAAACTAATAATTTGAGGAAACTATTAATTTCATCAACACTATTAGCTTCAAAAGGTGGAGTCTGTTTTGCAACTATATTTGGGAATGGCCTTCTGAAAGGTTGTCTAGGTGGTTCTTTATTACAAGTGCTCTCAGAAGTACCTTTCTTTAAATCAATGATTTCATTGGACAGTTTTTTAATAACTCTTTTGAGGTTGTCTAGGTCTAGTGAATCCTGGCCTTTTTTCTCAGGAGTTTTGTTTTTAGAGGGAATCTCAGTCTTCTTACAAGAAGAAGATGCAGAATCAGTGTCTACTCCAGGATTGGTTTTGATAGCAGACATGTCTTTCTCAACCTTGATTGCTTCCTCAAAGGTTTCAGCAAGGGTAGGTTTGGCTTCTCTTCTGACAAACATGGCCATTGACAACGGCAAATCTGAAGTATAAAATTTGATAGTAACATCTTCATCTGGCCTTGAGGTAGCAGGAATTTTGTTTCTTAGAGTTAGGAATCGCTGGTTAAAATCTTTGACCTTTTCCTTGGTTTCCATGCGAATCCTAGACAATTCTAACACCAAGGCAGCTGGAGTCTTGTCGTCACCAAATTTGTTCATGAAAGCCAACTCGAATCCATTCCAGTTGGTAATAGAACCAGCCATGAGTGAAAAATACCACATTGAAGCTTTTCCCTCAAATGTATAAGGAAAAAGTCGACAGACAACATCCTCATGTTCAACATCCAAGAGCCACACTGCTAGCATAAAAAAATTTACATGATCTTCTGTAGGCTCTTTCTGCTCAGGATTGAACTTGGGCAACAATTTCTCAGGATGCTTGGGTAACAGATTTTGAGCACCTGGAACAACAACTGCATCCTGAGCTAACCATGGCATATTAGCATTAGGGTTCGGGTTTATACCTGCCATGTTCCTTGGATTTGGAGGCATTGGTGATGGTGGTGTTTGAACAATGTGAGGGGGTGAACGAGGTGGTGATGGTTGTTGACCAGACCCTCCTGAAGCAGGTGGTACTAAAGAATATGAAGGTTTATTAGCGCCTTTCAAAGACTGTTGTATCTGGAGATCAGAGGAGACACCTACAGGTTGCTCCTATTCTTACGACGTAGGCTTAGTATGATGAGTACGAGGACGTGTGATCTACGGGAGAGGTAATTCAGTGGGTTGTCACCCGGTGAGATTCGAATAAGCCCTTGTTAAAATCCTATGAGACTTGTTTATGGCATGTTCGAACTGGTCAAGTTCTTCAGGTTGGTCAGCACCAGTAGAGTTGAACTGAGAGATAAGGTTTCGAACAAAGTCGTTCATTGGGGCCTCAGTCAATCGTGATGACTGGAGAGTACGAGGTTGTGATGATGACTGTATTTGAGGGGTGGAAGGTTGAATAATTTTGTTAATAGGATTTTTTTCATCAGCCATTTGCTTAAGCAGGCCCTCCTTCTAGCACCATTGTTGACTGGCCGACTTGAAGCGCAAGAGTCAACCAAGGAACAACCCGATCCAAGAGTTTTCAAGATTCTCTCAGTCGTTTAAGTAGCTGTCCTTGATGGGATCAAGGCCCCGTTGCCTTTCCTAAATCACTCCTAGCTACAGGAGAAAAACTAAAACTACTGTCTGTTAATTAGATCTATGTTATCCCTATGAATTTTACAAAGAAAAAATAGTTAATATAATTAATGGTTAATCATTAATTACAAAATTAATCACTGAAAACTCATATGGTTAAACAATTAATCTATGAATATAGGAAACAAAAAATTAAGAAGATATTAACAAATTAAATCAATTTGCCTAATTTAAAGTATAAACACATATATATTTAGAAAAAAATCAGAGAATAACTTGGCAGTGATATAAATGTAAAGAACTAATTCAAAAGGCTTTCCTGTAAAAGAAATATCACTAATGTACCCTATCTATCTTGATGAGGAGCATAGAAAGAATTAACTTGGAATTAAATTGCCAATAATTCTACTGTGCGAATAATCCTGACAGTATTCAGAAAAAATTTGGAATTTGAAGAAGATCACAAAGTAAACATGTAAATCATATATCTTTATTGATGACAACACCAAATTTATAACATGACATATATCAGCAAATCAAAACCAGCATAAGTCGATAATTATACATGATGTATTTGCATAATTCATTAGATAAATAATGACAAGCATAATACGGTAGAAAAAGTGACAAGATCAGAAGATATCATAAACACATTCGCATAGCATAAATACTGTGAATATATATATAAACATCACCAGTTAAAAGTGTTGTAGCTGCTGACAAAAAATTGTCTGAACTCACAAGAAAAATAACAATGATCTTGTCATCACCCTTTTCACGATTATCGACCCCCTTTCCCAGTACAAACATGTCTCTTTTAATACCTCAAATATGACATGGAGACAGTTCTACAAAATAGGAAACTATATAATCTAAATCTCAACCAATCTCCACAAAAATGACAAATGAAATATGTCATTTTTTAATATACGTAATAATGTTCTGAAATTCGAGAGATTCAACTGACAGTGCAAAATCGAAAATGACAAAAGCACTAATAATATATTGACACCTGGGAAATAGGATTGTCAATCGATTTGTTCCCGATCATCTAGGGATCGTCCAAAAGGTAAGCAATTATCAAAATCCAAGGAAGAGCATCTACAACATTACCTGCAACACTAAACAAAAAGAAATATAATTAAAACACACGCGAAAGTAAAATCAAATAAACTAAATAGTGAGAAAATCAAAACACACCAATACTTGTAACAAAAACTTGATTATCACTTGATTATAACTTCAAACCTAAAATGAAATAAATGCGCTCAACACATCATAAATTAAAAGGAGCTTTAAACACCTGAATGTTTACCCCGTTTGCTGGATTCATTGACTGACCCTTAAATTGCATTAGGGTAACCTGGGCATTCAATTCACGGACCTTTTCTTCATTCTTATGATTTTGATTTTGGAGTTTCAGGATCCTACGAATGAACCGATTCTTATGCTTTTTCAGGCGCAGAAGATACCTATCATTTGAATCTACCTTCTCTTTTAGCTTCACATTCTCGGCTTTAATAGCATCATGAATAGCAATTACCTCAGTCACTTCTCCCTCCATCCTGCGTATTTTATCCAATAAGGATTTTACAAATCATGGATGAACCATTTCACCCATTCGATAGGAGCCTGATAAATTCGGTTCTACAGATTTGTTCTTAACTGAAGAATCAACCACAGGATCAACTACAGGATCAACCTGAAGATCCTTATCAAATACATGAGGATTATTCTCTGCAGGATTCGGGGTAGACTCATGCTCAATATCACGACCATCATCAGGAAAGATAGGATTCCCTTCTTCATCATCTATCATGACTATTTCGACATGAACACTATCACTCACGGGAGTCTTAACACCGCTACCCTTGGCCATGCTTCTCATAAACCTACCAAAAACCTTAGCTTTCGGTCTGTTGTCTTTCTGATTGTAGGTATTATCAATATTACGTTTTGGTGTAACCGACGATAGATTTGAAGACCTCCTCATGCTCTTAGAAGGCAGAGGAGAACCGGGGCTACTCACAGGAGTAGGAACAGAGTCATTACAAATGTTGGGGCTTATATGGCCAATAGGGTTTGACACATGTTCATGAACAGGCAAAGCCAAGACATGACAAGGATGTGGATGCTTTGTACATTCTTCAGAGCAATCAAAATGACAGTGACAGAAAGCTGAGAAGCCGTTTGACTCAACAAACTCATCCCATGACCAGTTTTGCTTATATAGTTCCCTCTCAATTAAAATCCTAACCAAGCCGTGATGAAACAGGCTGTGACTAATGTTCTTCGGACCCTTTTTAATGGCCGAGGCCATTTTTATCAGACTTTGAACTAGATAATGAGGCAAGTTAAGAGGAAAACCAATAAAAATAGTCATTAACCAAAGATGGTATACATAGGCCGAGGAGAGACGACCTTCGCAGGACACGTACCTATGGATAATGTCCAAGACTGGCCACCACTCTTTCTTAAAGTATTTCCGAGACACCCCGATTCTGAATGATATGTCTTGACAGGGATTCTTCAGCATTTACCGCCACTCAGTCACCTCCATTGGCTTATACTTAAACCATCGTTCGCCTGTTAACGACAAACCAGTAGAAAGAGCAACCGAACGTTCATCAACCCTAAACTAGAGATCAACTATTTTAACCCTGGAATCGTCGAGTGACAAAGAAAACAGCCTCATCACCTCCGGGTTCGAATCCAAGAACCTGCGGATGAATGGCAACCATCGAGCAGTTTCAACCTTGGCTAAAAGCTCAGGGTTTGATTCAAGGAGTTTCATCTCACAGGGATCGACCCTTACCACCGGCACCATGACTACCTATGCAAATGCACGAAACTATGCACAGAAAAGACACAACAAGTCAAAACGCAACAGTAAACTGGAGAGTGAGCACTCAGGGTGGAAACCGAGCAGGAGAAACAAGCAATGAATGCCAACCCTATGATAAACACAATGTGCCATGAGCAAATGCCGACTACACTCCTATAAATTCAGCATGAATGGAGGAATTATGATGCAGAGATGCAATCAAGTGATAGGAAATGATGGTCAAAGACTTCAGATTAACTCATGTTGCCATTATCTATCCAGACTCATCGACATGAAACTACTCATCACATCCGATACAGGTGCTCAACGAGGAGGGAGCCATGACATTGATTACGTACTGGCCATTTAATGTGATCGACAGAATAGATTACAAATGCCATTATACCATATCACCCTCACAGTAGGTATATCGGAATTGGAAGCGACGACATGAATTAATCTGACAATAAACGATAAACCTATGTCACCCTTAACGTAGATTTGATTTAACCTTTGAAGGTGGCGATCATGTGACATAATATAAACCATAAAATCAACATGAGGCTTTGCAATATAGACCATATTATAAAAATGAACGTTAAACAATTATGGTGTTATTGACTATGGTTTGGAATCGAAAAGGTAAACTTAGGATATGGCATGTTCGTATAAAATATTTGGCCTTTGATACTCTAGGCCTTATCAAAGTTACAACAAACCAACTATGCATACCCATTGATTAATATCGAAATGAAACCTATGGTAATGTGCCAAACCATACAATGATCAACCTTCAAATTTCGCAACCTTATCAATGTTTATAATAACAAAATCAAATAGTAAAATCAAGTGATAAATGTTTGGATGAGATTTCAAGATTAGGTTATGGTAAAAGACATGGAAATTATTAATACTTATCCCTTGATTTTTAATGTAAATCCACTCAAAATAATAACTTCATAGTGGTGATTTTGTCAACTAATCTATAATTCACAAAGGTTGTTTAAGAACATAGAATTTCACTGATTCAGTAGCTCACAGAATGTCATCATTTCGGTAGATGGTGATTCATTAGATTTGTCGTAATAAATTTGAACATTTCATCAAAACAAAATAAGATTTTGTTTGACGAAATATGTTTTTTAAGGCTGTTGAGTAAGGGCACAACACTAGCTTAGTAAAATATATAGAAGCTTTTACATAAATCATCTAGCATTATAACCTAGAAATGAACTTTGACATACTAAGAATTCGTACCTGTGATTTATCTTCCTGAAGCTCCTTTAATCGTGGAACCTGCACACTTTTCAAATAACTAGCATTACCAATTTAAGATAGATCTGACCTCTGCTTTTGATGACCAAATCACTTGGGAACTACCATGTTCCTCCCAACCATGACCCAGAATCGTTCTTGGTTCTAATTTGTAGAAATTCAGGCCTGCAGTAGATTAATTTCACTCACAGCAATTAACAATTGATCATGCAAATTATCAACAATGGAGACTGAATATGGAGCTGT
>LPNX010433685.1:241933-253785 GCA_001517045.1 Pseudotsuga menziesii
TTCGGATCACCCCGAGTTGGACTCCAACGTGCAAGTAGCTTAAACTTTCCTAAGGTAGGGTTTCCTATCTCGTATTCAGATTCTAAATCAGTCCTCTTTTCCTTGCAAGAGAAAGTTCTCCAAGAAAGAACTTGAGAGAAAAAATAGGAAAAATAATAATTCTCCAAAAGAAAAATCAGAACCACAAGCCTTTTCTTGGCTTGAGCCTTTACAGGTAGACTTTTTAGTCAAAGGGGCAGTTAAATCAAGAAATCCTTGATTTCTTGATTTAATGCTTTTTAATTTACTGGGGTAATTTTCAATTCTTAACCTAGGAACTTTTAACTAGTTCCTAGTTAGTATTTCATAGTTATTTCACTATTTATTAGTCCTTAAATAATAAATAATAATTGGTGGAGCTTCTCTTCTTTCTTTATTCAATTATATAATTAATCATAATTAGTTATTTATACATACTATGTTAACATTTGTCTTCGGACATCGTGTATCTTTGGAAATTGAACCCAGTGATAGATTAATTTTACTCACAACAATGATCAATTGAACATGCAAAATCACTCACAAAAGACACTGAATAATGAGCTAAACACTAAACTGTATTGAATAAGTGTACAATAGCCAACCCTGTAACATAATAGGTTGTTGCATTAAATAATTACATAAGGGATTCGAATGCATGAGGAGCAATTCAAATCTAGTCAAAAGCAGGCTTACTAAAAATAAGCAAATCCCCCATAGGTACAAAAAGTTGATCCCAAATCAGTCATGGAGCTCATGAATTGGAAAAATCACTTAGGCAAGCTAAAGAGTGATGTAATGACAGCTCATACATTCTTTTCCAATGAGAAAAGAGTGGAGGATGTGTAGGACAAAAAACTAGTCAACCTCACCTAGTCAAGCTTTTCCATTTGCCTTAAAACATTGAAAAAGCAGGCAATAAAGCAGAAAAAGCAGAAGGGCACTTAGGAGGCTAAGAATAAAGCAGATTTGATTCCTTGAGGTTTCCCAAGCACTACATGACTCAAATAAGGCAAGTTTGACCACTATGGATAGGTAAATGACAACTTGGATAAGGTGGGACACATGAACTAGGAAAATAAGACAAAAATAATTAAATTAATGTCTAGGGGTTGATTATTCTGACACCCGAGTGGTGAACCATCAGTAGCAATCCTTCATTCTAAATTTGTTGAGCAAATCCAAGGCATACTTGGACTGGTGCACCTTGATTCCATCTTTGGTTTGAGCAATCTCAAGCCCCAAAAATTGGCTTAAGAGCCCCAAATATGTCATGGAGAAGGCTAGGTTCATTGCTCCCTTCAAGGAATCAATCTCATCCTTGGAGCTTCCTGTAATGAGAAGGTCATCAACATATAACACAATGATCATTAGTGAACCATTAATTAACCACAAATAGACATTTTGATCTGATTTGCACCGAACAAAATTCAGTGATAGCAAGAAGCTATCGATCTTGGCATACCAAGCCTTGGGGGCTTGCTTTATCCCATACAATGACTTTCTCAACCTACACACAAGAGAAGGGTTAGTATCAAAACCTTGAGGCTACTGCATATATATCTCTTCACTGAGATCTCCATTCAGGAAGGCACATTTTACATCCATGTGATGTACCTCCCATTGCTTTGAGGCTGCAATGGCTAGGACTAGCCTGATGGAATCCATCTTTGCCACTGTGGCAAAGGTCTCATTGTAATCTATCCCATGAGCCTGTGAGTATCCCTTGGCTACCAATCTGGCCTTGTACTTCAGTGGTGAACCATCAGCAGCAAATTTGGTCTTGTAGACCCACTTACACTCGACTAACTTCCTCCCTAGGGGAAGATCCACTAGCTCCCATGTGTTGCTCTTCTGGAGTGAACTGAACTCTTTCTTCATGGTTGCTTGCCATCATGGATCTCTTTCTACTTATTCATATGTTTGAGGATTATATTCCACCATCAAATAGCATTTCTCCGCAAACATAGGATCCTTCATGCACAGACCACTCTCAAATTGAGATCTAGTCCTCCTTGGGTCATTGGGATCCCCAGTTAGCTCTCCTGCTACATGTAGTGTCTTGGATGACCATTTTGTCCTTGTAGGGATGTTAGGGTCTAAAATAAACTTATCACTATTAGACATATTAGAATAAACATGTTCAACAAACTCTTTAATTACTTTCAGAGGTTCAGGTGGTGAAGAGGTTTCTCCAACTTCCACTGCTGCAAGGGGTTCTTCTTGAAACTGAACACACCTTTCGATGAAGGCTTTGTTTGTGCTCAATTTTATCAGCTTGTACCCTTCTGAATCTTCATAGTATCCAACAAATAGACACTATTGGATTTGGGTTTGCAAATCCTTTCTCTTTTCTGTTGGAATTCTAGCCCAAGCCCTTGAGCCAAAAATCCTGAAATGGGTCACATCTGGATTGTGCTCACTCCATGCTTCGAAAGGAGTCATACCTTCAAGATGTTTATGAGGCACCCTATTCTATATATAGGCTACACATTTTATAGCTTCGTCCCAGTACTTTGGTGGCAAATTTTTGTCCTCCATAATGCATGTTGCCATCTCTTTCAGTGATATGTTCTTCCTCTCAGCAACACCATTCTGCTCTGGTGTGTAAGGGATAGAATGTTGCATTTGAATACCTGCATCTGCACAATAATTAATAAAATCAGACTTGAAATACTCACCACCATTGTCATATCTGAGTACATTGAGTTTCCTCCCAGACTGGTTTTCAACCAAAGCCTTAAAGACTTTGAAGAGGCCAAAAACTTCATACTTGTGTTTCAAGAAGTAAACCTAGCAATACCTGTAAAAGTCATCAATGAAATTCAATGCATATTTGGCTTGACTCATGGACATATGAGGGAATGGGCCAGAAACATCACTGTGTATCAGCTCAATGGGTGCAGAGGTTCTCTCATGACTAGCTCTCTCAAATTTGTGCTCTCGGTGTTTTCCTAGGATACAACCTTGGCAGACTCCTTTGGAAAATTTTATCTTGGGAAACCCTATGACCATCTCTTTTTCACTAAGATGAGCAAGATACTTGTAATTTAGGTGGCCAATTATTTCATGCCAAAGCTTGCTTGCTTCATTAGCATGAATCAGAAGAGCAGAGGGGTTTGAGTAGGGTAGGAAGTGTGAGAACATGTATACCTTCTGAGCATGATTTGCAACTACTTTTGCAATGAATTTACCACTTGAGATCTCTGTGATCTCAAATTCATCAGGGGATAATATGACCTTCTTTGGAGACCCGGTGTGATTCATCTGGTACACTGATAAGAGGTTGGAGGCAAGACCAGGCACATACAACACATTGCTGAACTAACCATTATCAAGATCAATCCTCCCTTTGCCCAAAATTTCAGTGAGAGAGTCATCTCCCAGTACTATAGGTGGTCCCTTCAACATGTCAAGTGAGGATAATGCCTCCTTGGTCGAAACCATGTGTCTTGAAGCTCCAGAATCAATGATAAAACTAGGTGAGCTTGATGTGCCAGCAACCAATGCATGAACTCTCTCTCTGTCATCTAAACTTGATCCTCCTTCTCTCTTCTTTGAGCTGTCTGAAAGGGAGATGCCATTATTCTCCAGGAGTTGGGTAAGCATGTCTATTTGCTTCTTCATACAAGAGCTTTCAGTGTGATTTCCCTTATTGCAGTATGAGCACTTGCTCATTTCTCCTTTGTTTTTCTTCTTCTGGTAGTTCTTCTTGGAACCTTGTGGCTCTTCTGGAGACTTGTTCTTGTCTCTCTTTTTCTCAGGTGGCTTTTTATCTTCCTTTTTTTATTTTTGAATCCACCTTCGAATCTCCAGCAACCAGAGCTTGGTATTTGGATGGTTTGATGGTGCCCATCATCACCAGCTTGTCATTTTCTTGCGTGAGAGATTCCATGAAATCTACAAGGCTAGGCATCTTCTAGGTTCGATTTGTCAACTTTGTGGCATAGAAGGTCGAAAAAAACACTGAATAGTCAGGGCCAAGCTTCGAGATAATGGCCAAGACCATCTGATCATCCTTCTTTTCGATCCCACATTGTTTTAGCTACAAAACAAGTGCTTTGAACTTGGAGAAATAGAGTTGCAGTGATTCAAACCTATTGGGACTCAGGGAAATCAACTCATTTTCGATTTGATGTCCCGTCATCTCATCTATCTTTCCAAAAAGATCAGTAACCTTCTCCCATACTTCATTCGGTGATGTCAATCCATCAAGATGGAAAAGGAGGTCTCTGGAAATACTCAGACACAAGAGACCATAGGCCTCATCCCTCATGTTATGCCATTTTATTTTCTCTGCAGCTGCATTGGAATCTGCTTCTGTTTCCATAGTCACCCTGTAGAGGCCTTTCGCTCTCAACAGTATCTCCATCTCTTCTTTCCATTCAAATAAATTGAAGGGAGTCAAGATGATATTCTGAGATTGATCCATAGCTTAGAAATATGTCCCAGCTGTCACTAGAAGGCTCCCAGTCATTGATGTTGAACCTGTAAAACAATTTTGAAGGAGAGAAATCAATCTACAATGGATCTGATACCATGTGGAAATTGAACCCAGTGATAGATTAATTTTACTCACAACAATTACCAATTGAACATGCAAAATCACTCACAAAAGAGACTGAATAATGAGCTGAACACTAAACTGTATTGAATAAGTGTACAATAGCCAACCTTGTAACATAATAGGTTGCTGCATTAAATAATTACATAAGGTATTTGAATGCATGAGGAGCAATTCGAATCTATTCAAAAGCAGGCTTACTAAAAATAAGCAAATCCCCCATAGGTGCAAAATGCTGATCCCAAATCAGTCATTGATCTCACGAATTGGAAAAATATCTTAGGCAAGCTAAAGAGTGATGGAATGAAAACTCATACATTCTTTTCCAAGGAGAAAAGAGTGGAGGATGTGTAGGACAAAAAACTAGTCAACCTCACCTAGTCAAGCTTTTCCATTTTCCTTAAAACACTGAAAAAGTAGGCAATAAAGCAGAAAAAGCAGAAGGGAACTTAGGAGGCCAGGAATAAAGCAGATTTGATTCCTTGAGGTTTCCCAAGTGCTACATGACTCAAATAAGGCAAGTTTGACCACTATGGATAGGTGAATGACAACTTGCATAAGGTGGGACACATGAACTAGGCAAATAAGACAAAAATAATTAAATTAATGTCTAAGGTAGCTAACTATGGGTTGATTATTCTAACGGTATCATGATCTCTAGACTTAATGACACTTCCTTATGAAGGTCAAGTAGATAGATGGCTCAGGTTTACTAGGCTAGGAAACTCTAAAATTCCTTGCATGTTGGATTTTCGTCGTATAATGTGGTAGCTCTTCCATACTTTGATGAGAATACAGAATTCAAAAATTTCATTTAATCAGTTATAAATAAGTATGATGATGATCAATATTTTTCTCGAGTCCTTTTCACTTGAAAGTTATTAAATTCTTTTCAATAACCACTAGCGCTTACCAGAGCCCATACTCAACGCCTATAGCAGGGGGTTGCAAACATAGTGCAATTTCAGAGCTTTTGCTCAACACTAAATGATAGGATGTACTCATACGATACACCTAGGGATTACAATCGCCAAAGATCCGATGCTCCAGAGTTTATGCTCAACATCAACATGGAATGCTCCAAAGCTTTATGCTCAACACAAATGTAAGTTCTCATGTTCCCCAGAGCCTCTCTCTAAACACAAATCATGTCATCAATCATGTGCTTCATAGTCCACACCCAACACAAAACATTTCATCAAGCATGTGCTTCAAGGTCCATGCCCAGCACAAAACATATACATACATATATATCATCAACAATTGGCTTACGCTCAATATACAAAAAAAATCATCATGTTCATATGCATTGGAGTATTTGACCCAAAAATGAAACATCAATATAATCATTATGATCAATAGGCTCATGCCTACATATGGTAGGTCAAAAATTCACGACATTACAAAAAATCAGTAAAAGTAACTCCCTACTGTAACTAGAAGAGGAACTAGATGTTTAAACAATCTTAGCCCTCAAAAGATACCTTTGAATTAGTCGTGGACAGTAAGTTAATTAGTGAACTACCAATTTATGAATCACTATGTGAATGGCTAAATACTTTATTATTAGAGTGAACTGCATAATTATACATTTTATAATTCTATACATATTTCCTATTCATAAACCCTTCGATCCCGATCTGTAATAGGATTTATGAAATAGAATTTATTTTTTTAATATGTTCTAATTCTGAAGAAGGTTCTCGGATCTTGACCTGATGTGAGATACATAAATAATTAAATATTGATTTTATAGGCTTGAAATGACTAACATGAAAGAATATTTAGTTCAAAAACATAATAAGAATGATAAGTGAACGGATGGATAAAAGTGCCATCTTTTATTTAGATGCATAATGGATCAGAACTTAAATGAGATACATAACAGATCATTATTTAATTCAGATGCTTAATAAGTTTCTGCTAGAAGAATTAGTTGTGATTCTAAGTTAAGAATGGAAATCCTACTGTAACTAGTTATAAAAATAAAAAATAGGAGAAGATCTGTGAACCACTACTAGGAAAAATTAAATGAAATAGTCGTTCCTCCCAACCAGCACCTAGAGCAACCAAATCAGTTTCTCTAGAAACCCTAAACCTGTTCATTGAACCACGAGAACAAAATCCACTTAATGCACCATCTCTTATATTATCAGATTCAATCCCCATCCAATGCAATCCTCCTGATTGCTAATGGGCATACTATTATATAGTATTTTTCTTAGGACTTGACCATTCATGAGCCTCCTGCTCTTTAAAAATTAACAAAGAGTTGTGACCTAATTTTGGGGAAGATGCATCCCGCATCTTAAGTTCTCACTTAGCAACTACAACCACTTGTCTTTTCCTCTTGTGGGTCAGCAAACATTCTTCAACAACTATTTCATTTTTTCCCCTTCATTATCTTTTATTAATAAAAGAATAATTCATTACATTTGTTTTATTTTATACTTTGTGTCAAAAATATTTGAAATAAAAAAATAAAATATCTTAGCAGAAATTAATAATAAATTATTAATTCTTGGTGTATTACATACAACTCCTCGTATATGATAGCATCGTCCTCGATGCTATTTAATTTTTTATTTTAGCCTTCCATATCTTCATCTTGGAATAGGATCGGATATGCCTTCTGCATAAACCTTTCCAATTCTCAAGAAGATTATCTCAAACTAAGGTACCTCCATTGCACCTTGACTTGTCCAATAATACGATTCGAGAGTAAAAGTACTCTCTTGTCAAGAATACACTCTAGTACCACCTGGAACTCCATTTTGGTTCCACATTTATAAAATTACAATCGATTACATGAGTAGCATCATGAATATTTTTTTTCTAAATGGAAACATGAAAAACGTCATGTAATTTAATAGTAGGTGTTAAGTCTAACCGATATGCAACCGACCCTACTTTATCCAAAATCTCAAATAAACCACAATATCTGGGTGTCGAATTTTAATACTTACCCAATCTCAAATATATTTTCTTAGGCCTTACCTTTATGTACACTTATTCACCTATGTAGATCTCTATAGGATTTCTTTTTAGGTTAGGATAAATTGTTTTCCTATCTTGGGAAACCTTCAACTTTTTTCACACCTGCTTCGCGGTTAGTTCCATATCATTTAAAAATTCAGGTCCTAACATTGATCTATCAATTGGAATGATCCAATAAATTGAAGTATTACATTTTCGTTCATACAATATTTCAAAAGGACCCATACGTGGTGATACTTGAAAATTATTATTGTAAGCAAATTCGAGTAAGTGTAAGTAGTCTTCCCGTTTATATTGCTTGTCCATTACATAGCATGTCTTCTTGAACTTGATTTACTCTTTCAGTATGCCCATCCATTTGTGGATGATAGATAGTACTGAAGTTCAACTAAGTGTCTAATCCTTTGAACAAATCCTTCCATAAATTTCGTGTAAATTTTACATCTCTATCTGAGATTATTACCTTTGGTACTCCATGTAATGTGAAAATATCTTTCATAAAAATATTTACAATGTTGACAACCTTATAAGTATATTTTAAAGGAATAAAGTTGGTCGCTTTATTTAATTATCAACTACGACCATAATCCAGTCATGTTCCCCGAAATTTTAGGTTGGCCTATTATAAAATCCATGCTAATTATTTTCCACTTCCATTCTGGCACGGGTAGCAGTTGCAATAACACTGTGTGATGTTGGTGTTCTTCCTTTACTTTTTAGCATTTGAGGCAGCAAGATAAGTATTTTCCTACCTCTTTATTCATTTTAGGCCAAAATAATTCCTTTCTCATCATGGTAATCATCTTTTGGTATCCACAATTTCCTGAACATGGTCATTTATGTAACTCATTCATGACCGTTAATTTGAATTCTGTTGTATTTGGTATGTGCAACATGTTTGTATGCAACAATAATATTCTTCTATTTAGGTTAAAATCTATTATTATGTGGCTATTTTCATTTCCAGCAGTCTATTCTTTTATATTTTGGTATTCTTTATCATAATTTTCTGCATTTAAGATGTAATTTTCGAGATCTCATTCGTAACTACATCTTGCAAAAAGTAAGTTTGTGTGACGACTCAAAGCATTTGCCATTTTGTTTCTTTTCCATTATGTTTTTTTATCTTGAATGTGTATTCACTTAAGAAATACAACCACCTCTCTTGTCTAGCATTTAGATTTTGTTAGTCAAATAAAAAATTTAAACTTATGTTCTCTAACATAAACAAAAATTTTCTTTGGATTAGGTATTGTCACCACATATTTAAAGCATTTATAATTGTAACAAGTTCTAAGTTGTATGTAGTGTAATTTTTTTCTTGCTCTTTTAATTTTCTAGATTCATAATCCATGACTTGATTTTCTTGTTTTAACACTACGGCTAAGCCTTCCTTACAAGCGTTGGTACATACAAAAACGTCCTTGAAAGGATGAAGAATTTTTAGGATAGGGGCGGTAGTCACACAAATGTTTTAATTTATTAAAAATTTCCATACACTTTTCAGTCCACACAGACTTTTTACCTTTCTTCTGCAGTGAAGTTACAGGGTAGGCTACCTTAGAAAATCATTATATGAACATGCAATAATATCGGTAATGCCCATGAATGATATTATGTCTGTTACAATTTTATAAATGAGCATTCAGTGATAGACTTAATTTTGTTGTGGTTGATAGAGATTCCATCCATGGACACTACATCTCCTAGATATTGAATCATGTCTTTAAAGAAGTCGCATTTGTTGAACTCAACTTACAGTTTTTCTTCTCTTAACACTTGTAAAATTATCTTTATATGTTCTTCATGTTCTTGTTTATTATTTGAGTAAATCAACATGTTGTCGATGAAGACGAATACAAATTTATCAAGATAGTTTATTAGAATGTTATTCATTAATCACGTAAAGGTTGCAAGTGTGATTCTCAACCCAAAAGGCATTACAACAAATTCATAATGACCAAAACAGGTCCTAAAAGTAGTTTTAAATATGTCTTCATCTTTATCCGCACCTGGTGGTATCCAGACCTTAGGTCTATTTTTAGAGAAGATTGTTGCACCAAGGAACTGATCAAATAGATCATCTATCTAGGGTAAAGTATATCAATTTTTAATAGTCATTTTATGTAATTGTCGATAGTCTATACACAACATTAAGCTTGTGTCTTTATTCTTTACAATAAAACCAGTGCTACCTAAAGGGAAATAGTAGTTCAAATATACTTCTGGTGAGTTAATTCTTGTAATTGTAATTTGAGATTTCTAATATCTACTATGTTCATTTGGTAAGGAACTTTTGATGTTAGTACATCTCAAGATCAGATTGATTGTAAAGTGTATGTCTCTTTTCAGAAGTAGTATAGGGAATTCTTTCGAAACATGTCTTTAAAATCCTTTAAGATAGGTATACCTTCTATTTTAATTCTATTATCATTATCATTATCATCCATTAAATAAAAAACAATTACTTTAAATCCCTTCCGTGCATATTTTTTCATTTTTACAGTAGATATCTCTTTGATCGTAACTTTTATGGAAATTCTGTTCACTTTAATGGGGTTTCCAGTATCTTTTATGCATGTGAAGGTTTTGTCAAAATAATTTGGCATTACTCTTTGTTTTCCTAGTCAATCCATTCCTATAAACATATCATAGGCACCTAATGGTAAAATATTTAGATCATCATGTGTATTGAAATCATTCATTAGTATTTTACAACCTTTAACATAACTAGTGACTTTATGTTTAGTACTTGTGGTTAACTACACCACCCATGACTTATCAAAATTTTCATGTACTAATTTACATATTTCAACAATCTTATGTGATGCATAACTCAATATTTCCCCAATTAGTATTGATCAATTAATATTGAAACGGGTTTACTTTTTATCATACCTTCGATCTCAACCATTGATGTTTGATGTCCTTCTTGTTGATTCTCCAATGTACGGCTGATTCTAGTTATACTCCTCGCCATGTCTTTAAGTGTACCAACTTTTTGAATGGATTTAACATTAAATTTTTTCTTTCTTATTGGACAATCTTTAAAATAATCTGGCTCGCCCCATTTCTGTGATTTTAATGGTTCCCTCTATGCACTATTTTTATTAAAAGTAGTGGGAGGTTCCCTTTCTCTTTCTACAGGATCCTCTGGTTTAAAAGTTTTATGGTTACCAGCTTGATAACCTTTGGAATTACTCCTTGTATTTTTATGCAATTTATTATTCTTCTTTCTTGGATCAAATTTATTTCGTCTTTTAGTCCTCCAATTTGGTACACTTTCTCTTTTAATTTTATTATGGTTTTAACAAAAAAATTATTTTTGCATTGGTTCTTCTAGCGTCTTTGGATTGTCATACTCAATCCACTCCTTAGACATGAGAGGAAAACAACTGAGAAAGTTTTGTACCTTTGGTTTTTCATCTATTATATATGGTATGTAATGAAGCACACTAAGGAATTTACAGCAAACCTCTTTCATGGTCAGAGATCCTAGTCTTAACTCACAAAATTCCTTATCCTTCTCTCTCTAGTATTATTCTGCGAGGTATTTTCCTTTGAAATTATTTTTAAAAAAATTTCAAGTTATGTATCTTTCCTTATTCCTTTTACTTTCTTTATATCGTGCCACCATCTATACACTTTTATAGCTAAATTATATATGTTTTTTTTAGTTTTCAGTTCTTAAGAGAAATTATAAATTTAGAATTATTTATTCATCCCTGACAGTGAGGCTTCTTCTTCTTTTCCTTTTTCAATGTCAGCATTAAACATTAGTGGTTTAATCTTTTTAAAATCCTTATCCATTTCTTCATATGGTTTGTAATTCTTTTTATTTTTATTAACATCACTACTTTAACTAGAATCTTATTGTTTTTTTTGTGTGGTTTTTCATCGATTCGTCATTGGATGTTTCATCCCCATGACTTGAAAATTCCATTTTTCTTACCTTATGTTTGTAAGGTGTACTTTTTGGCATATTATGTTCATGCTCTTTGTTTTTCTATTTTTCATCATTACGTATTTTAGCTAATAAAATATTTTTTGGTTCCTATTGAACTTTCAGTATTTCTTCATTATCCTCCCTAACTCTTTTTAACTAAGACCTTAGTTCATTAATAGTTCTTTGTAGTCCATATGGGTAATTATTTTGAGTCTTATTAAGGTTCACCCATATTTCACCATCCCTTAGATTACCCTCTTCATTGTTTATAGGATTTCTAGGGTGAGACTCTTCTTTTGTAGACATCCCTACTTCTATCATATTTTT
>LPNX010433685.1:253885-370096 GCA_001517045.1 Pseudotsuga menziesii
TTTTAATTAAGTGTAACATGGCATTATTTAATTTTGAAGGCTCAATGTTTAGTTTTAACTTTACTTTATTCTTTCAACTTTTCCTCAATCATTGAACTAGACTCTGAAAAGTAACCTCCAATTCATTTATATGTTCAATACCAAAATTTTAAGTTTATTAGTATTTTTGCAATTTATCTTTCCAAAATGATATTTCCACAGTGCTCTTTCTGAAATTTATCTTTCCGCAAATAACCTTTCGCAATTGCGTGTTGCAGATTGCTGCTTGCATTTCATCTTTTGGAATTAACCTTCTGCATTTCATCTTTTTTGAATTAACCTTCTGCATTAATCCTTCTGCAATTGTTGGTTTCCTTTCAACTTTTTGACTTAACCTTCTGCATTTACCTTTCCGCAATTTCATATTGCGTGTTACCTTTCAAATTTTTCAAACTAACCTTCCGCATTTATCCTTCTGCAATTGAGCATTACGATTTGTAGGTTTCCTTTTAAGTTTTTCAAAATAACCTTCCACTTTTATCCTTCCGCAATTGCGAATTGCAGATTGCGGCTTTCCTTTTAACTTTTTCAAAATAACCTTCCACAAATCCTCTTTCCGCACTTAGATCCTTGATGGTTAAGATCTTGTAGTTTGTTTTTAAATGATTGTGGATTCCATTGAATGGTGTTACAACCACATTTTTATGAATCATATTTTTGATAAATGATTTGGTTTAAAGTTGTGATTCTTGATACTGTCCATAGATTCTAGTGAGATCTATGAGAAGAAATATTTAGTCCTTTATTGATCAATTGAAATCATGGTTATGAAGCAATTGTAACTGTTTTAGGTTAAAATCATTTTAGATCTGAATGTTTATGTTTAGAGATACTCAATTTCCATCTCGGATGGACTTATTGCCATCCACTGGTTTTGGAAAGATTCGTTGTTTAAGAGGATATTTGTGCGTTTTAATTACAAAGTTCTAGCATTGACTATAATGTTTGCATTAGGTTTAATACGTCTATGATTAGGTTGGCCAAACATGATCTTGGAATCAGTTCTAAGAATATTTAGTGATAAATAATTGTGAATTTGATTGTATCATTCTTAAAGGTATGTCTATTATGTAGATTCAATTTGTTTTTTAAAAAGTAGGAAAAATAACTCCTTTTTGTAACTGGAAGAGGAACTAAATGTTTAAGAAATATTAGTTCTAGAAATACACCTTCTAATTAGTCAAGGATGGTAAGTTAATTAGTGAACTGATAATTTTTTAATATCTATGTGAATGGATAAATAATTTATGATTACACAAAATAACATAATTATATGTTTTATAATTTTATACAGATTGGATATTGATAAATCCTTCGATCCTGATCTGTAATGGGATTTATGAAATGGATTTTTTTAATATGTTATAATTCTAAATAAGGATCTCAGATCTTAACTTGATGTACGATTTTACATGCTTAAAAGTACTAACATGGAAGAAGATCTAGTTCAAAAACATCACGGCGGATTCACCTTGTCGACTAATATCTTATCACGTTCATTCATAAAGGGGATTTTAAATTATGAAAAAATTGTTGAATATATTGTATGTATTTGGGAGCTACGGAGTAGGGTATGGGGGGTTTATAAGTATTATGGAGGTATAAAAAGTTGTTTATAGTAAATATAGGGAATATATTTTAAAAATAGGCTTTTTTAAATTGGAAATATGTATTGGGAGGGGGGATCAATAAAATAATTTTGGGACGTATTTATCAATATCTATTGAAATTATGGATATTATTTAATATCCCATGATCGAAGGCGCTATGGCATGGATTCAATGAGTGAATACCCCATAGAAAACATAATAAGAATGATTAGTGAACTGACGTGTAACAGAACCATATTCTATTTAGATGCATAATGGATCGGAACTCAAATAAGATACATAATGGATCATTATTCAATGCAGATGCATAATAAATTTATGCTAAAAGAATTATTTGTTATTCCACGATAAGAATGGAAATCGTATTGTAACTTGTTATAACAAATAAGCAATAGGAAAAGAGAATGGAACCATTGCTTGGAAAACATAAATAGAAAATTTGTTCCTCCCAAACAACTTCTAGAGAATCCGAATCACTTGCTCCAGAACCCCTAAGCATGTTTGTTGAACCACAAGAGGAAAATCCACTTAATGCGCCATATCTTGCATTATCAGATTCAATCCTTGTTCAATTCTAGCCTCATGCATGTTATTGGACATACTTTTATATAATATTTTTTTTCTAGGAATTGGTCATTTATGAGCCTCTTCCTCTTTAGTACTCAACAAAGAGTTGTGACATGATTTTGGGGGAAATGCCTCATGCAGCTTGAGTTCTGAGAAGCTACAACCACTTGTCTTATCCTCTTGTGTTCATCAAACACTTTTCAATAGCTATTTCATCTATGTCCCCTTCAACATCATTTATTAATCAAAGAACAATTCATTACATTTGTTTTATTTTTTACTTTTGTGTCAAAAATATTTAAAATAATAAAATATAATATCTTAGCAAAAATTAATAATAAATTATTAATTATTGGCCTCTTACACTTTAAAAAAAAATACATTATCAATACAAATGAATGAAAAAACTTATATGGTAACTCACTTCAATTTTAAAATATTTTATTAATTACTTAACCCGAGATAACTCAAAAATGCAAGCTAATAAAAACACTTATATGCTATGTCACTTCAAATTTCTTACAATATCAGAAAATATTTGATTAAAGTTCTTAGCCCTTCCACAAAGGGAAGACTCTATCTAAAAAGTAAAAGGAAATTAGACTACACAAGGACCCAACAACCCAATTTTGTGAGGTTAAAGGAACTTGCGTTGTATTTTATAAATCAAAATAAATATATTAGAAGTATAGATTCGATTCTTAAGTTTTAGAAATATAATGTTAAAACTTTATGGGTTTTCTTTTGGCTATATATGAGTAAAAGAAATATGGATGATTGTACTTTTAATGCTTTGGCCGTTAAATTAAGGTTCAACTCACAAGTGAGAATGGATATCCAATACGTGGAATGTTGTTTATAATCTAAATTTTATTGTCTATTTGAAAATTACGTCCTATTTTTTTAAAGAAAGTGTATTTTTTTTTTAACTTTTTATTTATTAAAAAAAATTAATCTTTTTAATTTTAAATATATTTTTGTAAATATAAGAAGTATTATATAATTTAGCTCGATGGATTAGCTTAAGTGGTTGAGAGTTGTGAGTTGTAAGGAAAAGTTCTTGTGGTCAAATCAGTTAATGGCATGCATAGATATATAAGAGACTCACTTGATGTCTCTATCACGTTAAGCTCTTTAACAATTTCTCTCCAAAATTGTAAACCAAATTAAAAAAAAAGTACTTACAATTTAAAATTAAAAAAATAAGATTATACCCTACACAAAAATGTTTATTGAAATATGTGGAAATTTTGAATGGTATTTCCCTCAAATGAAATGATCAACAACCTTTAAAAACTTATGCATTTAAAAATATATATATAATATTTACTAGAATTGAATCAATACATTGCTTTGAATATTAAGATGATGCAATCCTATTGTAGAAATCCTTTTATATATATAATTAATTGATTCAATACATAATTTTGAATATATATATATATATATATATATATATATATATATATATAATTCATTCAATACATAGTTTTGATTATTAAGATGGGGCAATCCTATTTTACAATAGAGATCTCTCATATTTCATTATTTATTGTAAAAATAATAATTTTATTCATATGTTTTATATTTAAGAATGATCAAACATTAAAAATTATTTTTAAATTATGAAAAATAACAATTGAGTGTTAGTTTCTTTGTCAATAACTAAATGCATAAGAAAGTAGTTCTTAGCTAAATAAAGATGATTTTTAAATGTATAATTAAATTAACCATAAGGAAAAAATACTTTATCTAATGTTACAAAAACTATCATCATGATTAATGAGTATATACATGTTTATATTTGTTCATACCTATGTTACAAATACAGGGATCCTATAGGATGTGACTATAGGATTGCAACATTTATAAACCCCTGTACATTGATATTTTGATATTTCTGTGATGAAATCAAATATAACCACTAAAATTAATAAATAGATATAAAATTATTATTTCAAAATTGATGAATAACTTGTCTTTAATATTTGATTTACAAATGGTACAGAATCAATCAAGAGATTCGGTGAATTACATATATTTAAAGGGGAAACGTTCAAATTTGAAGTCTTTGTTTACCTTCAATGCCTCTTTATGCCTTCATATAATGGAATTAAATTATCACCCCTACAAAATAAATTATAAAAAATAAATATGCTTGTAAATGATGGAGTGGGGATCATTCCATCTTATTGCCAACAAATGGATGTCACTCTTACAATTTGTCAATAGTTATTTCTTAAGAATAAATACTTGAAGCTAAGGAAGGGATGGGATCCTCTTTGATCCGAGCAGAAAAGATGTTTCTAGTTATTCTTGGGGACTTGGATGCATGTCTAGTAAAGTTTTTGATTTATATTCCTTAGTCTCTGGATCAGAGATAATCGCTTGATGAATTTCTCAATCGATGATTTTTATGAATTCTCTTCTTGTAATAAAATAGTTTCATGATGGATTTTTCAGTCACAAGGGATTGAAAATCACATTCTCAACAACATTGCGTGGAATATACAAATCTCGATTACATAAAATATCTCTACTTTTGACACATCTGTAGGAATAATAATTGTTTGGTTGATAAACTTGCTAACAAAGTAACTCAGTTAGAAAAAGGTGCAATGGTTTTAAAGAATGATCTCCTAACTTTAATGAAGGGTATGTGTCTATGCCTTCTCCTTGAATCCAAAATTTGGAAGGGGTGCAACATCTTTTTTAAAATTCTATTTAGCTGAAAAAAGTATTATTTATGCATGAATCGAGGGTATCACGTGGCCATGCAATCCCCTGAACTAGATTTTGATATATTCCATTTATTTCACACATTTTTCATGTCTTACCCATATGTGTTCTTGACTCATTACACCATGAATACTCTGGTTCAATCATGGATAATTATGGAGCATAATGAAAAATAATGAGGTCTATAGGATGGGATGAATTCGAGACTAATATTGGATTCAAGATATTAATGTCTTGTATCAAGAAACTTAGCTCGGACTTGAAGTGGTGGATATTCTCCTTTTGTCATTTTGGTACTCGTTTTAATATGTTTGAGGTTTGGTCGTTGGAAAAACATGGGATTTCCCGCTTGTAGTCTAAATTTTGTTGCAAGGAAATAAACCCATGGTTGTTAAGGGAAGGAAGGGGATCATGTCGATGGTTTTCCATTTGTGTAATTCTGGATGAAATTGGATTGCTTGGAAGTTCAACTATATTTCATGTTGTTGCCCAAATTGTGATATCTAGAAGCATTCTACGTGCCAAGGAAGACCATTAGAAACATACTACATCCCGATTTCATTTAGAGACTACGTGTCGAGTCTAGTTAAGGACTGTGCCCCACCAACACTTTTGACGTTATGGAACAAATCCTACATAAAGACATATTGTAAAGAGTTTGGTTTTGCTCAAAGATATTTTGTGAAATATTGTGAGTTAGTTTCTGTCAGTAATGTTCTAAGGTGCTTTTGTAACTAGTTAGTTGGGTTTTAAGATCATATATTATTGTTATGATATGATGTTTTGGGTTGTGATGACCCTATTAATGTATGAATGAATTACCATTAAGCTGTTGAGATATATTTGAAGCTAGGGATTGTATCGAGTTCCTGAAAATTAATATAATATAGTTTTTGTCTGAAAATTTTCTTATGCAATTTCTTGATGATTGAATGTACGATAAATGTTAAGTAGTTTAGAAGATGAAATCTATCTTGATAAAGGTTAAATTGAATGGTGAAGTGAAATAAGAGAACCCACCTCATCTTAAGGATCCATGTAATTAGTCCATATAATTTCCAACACATTTCTTAAGCAAGACCTTATCCTTCTTGCACGGTATTTAAAATCCAAATTCCTATAGGGTTTTGTTTGTGATGCAAGTTGAACACTAAGTGTGAAAAACAACAACTAAAAAGATGGTTATGTTGTTAGTATCTGAGAGGGAGTGAAGGGAACATGAATAAATGAGGTGGAATCACACTAAAGTTGATATCAAAGAATGTTGGAAATCCAAGAGGATGGGTTTTCACAATAAGAGACTAGAGGACTCTAAATTTAACCCTAGCGCTAGAAATACAGGTATCTTTAATCATTTTTGTATCAAATTTTCTTCTATAAGGTTCATGTATTTTTATATGAATGAAGATAGAGGAAATTAGAGATCAATAGAATCTGGAGGGAAAATTGGCCAATAGTATGGGCTAAGGAGAAGATAGAATAGTTGAAAGACCTAGATAATAAGCAGTGTAGAGCTACTTAATTTTGTTTCTTACATGTGGAAGAAGTGTATATCGTAGAATTTTCTATAGGATGCAATGAATCATATAGCCATGTAGAAGCAATATTTGAATAGGGTCCAATAAAGATATTCTTGGCGTATATTCCATTTTTCGGTAAAGATGTTTATTGGGAAGGTTCTGGTGACAATGAACCCCAAAATTGTGGAAACATAAACCCCATGTTAAGGTGGTGGGGTATGAAGCAGTGGAAGAATATGTAGGTGTAAAAAAGGATCCAGAAGAACAATGCCTCTAGAGACAGAAAAGATATCTAAAAGGGGATGAGATAAAGTAGGGAGCCAGAAGACATAAAAGAGAAAGGAAGATGATAGGAAAGAGAGTGTTGATTAGAAAGGACATAAGAATGCTAGAGATTGGACTACATGGCGAGAGTGTGCAGAAGGGTCCTTTATTCCAAAAGGTCTCACAAAGTATGATAAAGAAGAGTTCTTAGAATACTAGAGACCACAAAATAGGCATAGAAGGGAAGAATGTGAGAGTTTCCACTAAGAATAGTGGTATCATCCCCCTGAGGAAAAGAGAAGAAAAAAACCTAGAGGATGTGGAAGAATAAGAACTGTAGGATAATGGAGGAACTTGTATGATGGGAGAAGATACTTTGCATTTCAATTTGATATCTCATGGATTCAGTATTATGAGAAGAAATAAGTCAAGGAGTTTATGATTCATTTGAATCCCTTAGTTCCCTTTATCTAATCAAGAAGACTATTTATTACTTACTTTTGCATAGGAAGAAAGTCTCGAAGAAGACACAAAAGAAGAAGTTAGAGGGATATAATATAGTTCTACTTGAGAAACGAATTAAAATATATAGAGTTGAATAGGTAGAATTAATGCAGTAGTTGAAAGTAGAAGTCGTAGTTCACATTTACCTATAATAATGATGACAACATCATATTATACACTCAACCTTCCCATGTTTGATGTATTGTTGTGCCTAACGGGTAGAGCACTAGGTCCATCTCTCTTGTGATGTGCTTTATACTAAGCTCATTCTGAGTTAGTTTTTAATAAAAATAAAGACATTTAATCATATTACAGATTTATATCCAGGTCTGTTCTATAAATTTTATAGACATGTGTATGTACAAGTATGAACTTTAAACATATTAAAGTAGAGATATGAGCTGTACATGTTGATAACTTCACGATTTTTTTTGTAAATTAGACAAAATACCTAGAAATAGCAGTTATGGTAGACCCAACAGTTTGTTGTAAACCTTGTAGGCTCCTTCTTCTTCCAGCTTTCCGCCTGAGCCTTAATTAACAAAATGATGTGCCACCCTGCCGACCAGCTCTCATCATGTGTTGGCCCTAGGAAACCCATGGGTTTCCTAGCCCCTGATCCCATAGACCAATAGTACCAAGAGCAGCTTCCTCTCCATTCTTTATCTTCTATGTTATTTACAGATATTCTCGTCCTTGAGTTGTCCCACTCCTCAAATTTATCCTCCGTCATTTTTCCACAGATGCAGAGTCTCCTCTCCCCCTGAAATCCCCAAAATCCCCCTCCTTATACCTCCTTCCCCACCGCCTTCCTTCTTCCACTGCCTCTTTCATAAATTAATTTATGTTATTCTATCTTGGGTAGTGTAGTTCCATTTTTTTTTGTTTGACATGTGTTATTTTTCTTGAATGGTACGTGTTACACAACCTAACCAAATGTCCTAGAATCTTACCTATGTGGTTTGTTTAAGTTTTATACTGAGTGGTAAGGTAATGGTAATCATAGTTATGTTAATTATTATTTATTAATAACTAAATAATAAATACTTAATAATTAACCTTAATAATATGAAATAATAATAATAATAAATAGAAGTAAAATAATAATTAATATTATTAACCAACAATTAATCAATTGTAGTCTCATGATTAATTGATCGGAATGATAGCATTGTTTATAATAATAATAAACATTAATAAACGTTAATATGGGGCATTACATACACCCACCCTTTTGGAAACTTCGTCCTAAAGTTATGGTCAAAATAGTGATACAAGGTACATGTATAGGTTTAAAGCAATTCACAATTACTTAGTTAACCTATCCAACTATTTAAATATTTCATACTAGCATGCATGTGTGAGGTGTGCATGCATGGCCAGTACATGCACAGGCTGCACATGTACTATAGCAAAAACCCCTAAATTCTAACTGATACAATTAATATTTCACGCAACATGACCCATATACATATATAATATGATTTCTTGTGACATTCGGAGTTATTTAACAATTATGTTCTTATTATTTAGTCAATTAAGATTGGTACCTACCATCACTAATCCAATATCATAATTGTCCAACATTCAACCATAATAACTAAGATTTCCACCCATCCTAACCTACGTCCGCATCCTCCTTTTCCTTCCTCTACTAGTATAGAAGTGGATGTCGGCTTCACTGACCTGACCACATAAGAACCTGAGAGCGATAGCGTCGGCTAAACATTGGACCTAGCCTCTCCTAGCAGGCATCCGATCGTCGTCATCACAACAACATCGGGAGCGTGTCTCAGCACGGCCCTCCCATGACCTCGGGTACCCGACCGTCGTCATCACAACAACATGGGGAGCGTGTCTCAGGACTGCCCTCCCACGACCTTAGGTATCATAAAAACATAGGGTGGAACACATCCATCCTTCTCAACATCCTAGGTCTATATACCCTATCAAAAACATACTTTGCTGCTATCGAGATTATTGGTCTGTGTCATCGTATCATCAATTTTGGTAATCAAGGCTCTTCTGTAGAAATAGGTACTATACCACACTTCATATAAAGTATCCATTTATGACATAGCCCGTGTCCTGTAGATTAGTACTTTGAAAACATACATTCATAATAATATCTCCATTCAATCATCAGCTGGTGCATATTATCAACAATATCTCCTTTCATTGTATAACTCATTTAAATTGATCACATCATGGGTCGATATCCATGTACCACATCATATATATATATATATATATATATATATATATATTACATTTATCAATGATGACAATTAAACATATACTGTCTCTATGATCAAAGGAATATCCTGATAACTATAACATAGTGACCTCATAAACATAATCATAACCTCTCAATCAATGTATCAATAGTAACATCTTATACATAGTAGCAACATCTATCATAAATATGGTTTACTCAGTCAAATCAGGTCCAACATTTACTAAGAAAATAAAATGCAACATGTTGATATGTCTAGTGAGATATGGGATGCAAATATATGTGTGTTATGCATGAATATGAAGTTACTATTATGCATGATTATAAGAACATATTATTATGCAAATATATGTGTCTTGCAACTAGATGTCATTGGTGATGGGGTCCCACTTGGACCTTTACCTTGATACATATGAAGATGTTATTTAAGTTTTACTTATTTTATTACATTTGATGTGTTTTATCGTGTATTTTATATCATGGTACTAGTAACTATTATGTGCTCCTCTGGTATCTCAATTGTAACACCCATCAAGGTTCATTACACCTTGTTTGGGTGTTATCTACACTAATTAACATACTTGCCAAGGTTATATCGCTTTTCCTATCGTGTTTCATAAGGGAATATCATCTTTCACACAACCCCAATTAATTAGATCATTATGATATTTGATTATAATATTGAGAATTGTATTTTCCATTTTACTAACAAAATTCATTAATAACTTATGCTTATATTTATCATATAATTAAACACATTATCCCCTCCTTTACATTTATGCTTATTTCAATCATAATCAACATTTTCTTTGTTTTTTTTAATATTGTGTTATTTTTCCTTCAATCTCAATCTTTTCTTTGATATTAAAATGTCTATTTATTATTTCAATCATAATCGACATTTTCTTTGTTTTGCTTAATATTATGTTATTTTTCCTTCAATCTCCATCTTTTCTTTGATATTAAAATGTCTATTTATTTATATGTATTATATAAATGTTTACTTAAAATAATATATGTATTATTACCTAAAATAACATAACATATCTCCCAACCTCTTCTAAGTATAACAATAGAGACTATCATCCTTATTATAAATACATACTTCACTTCAACTTTATATATATTAAGCAAAATTTTGTAAGAAAATAGAATAGATTTAATCTTTTCACCTATTCTTTGTTTGGTAACTGAAATTGAGGCATAGATGTTTTTGCTTCAATACATACTAAAGTTTCACACAAAATATATAGATTGACTAAGAGATGGTAAGATTTTAATAGTCATGATTACATAACTAGGTCCAATATTGAGAAGAGAAGATTATGTTTCGGAGAACAAAGGAAAAATAATAAGGTTGCTAGAGATTCATAAGCCATGACATAGTAAACATTTAAATAGTTTGAGGAGTATATGATTTAGTTATGGGTCTAGAAACTCCAGAGATTCGTGGAGTTAGGTACTAATTCGAATTGCAAAATTATGTTTCGCTAATTTGTCATTTTACACAGCATACAAATATTAACTCAACATTTTCTTTAGTTGTCAAGGAAGAAATCCCTCATAGGGAGACGTGTAGCCACTATGAATGCACACAAATATTTCTCAATCAACAATCACTTTAGTTTATTACTGCAATACAGGAACACAGTCAGTGGACCTAAAGGAAGGAAGACCCATTCATTCGGTTTCACAGCACACTTGGAATACTCTTAGCAAGGGGATATACAGTAAGATTCGTCATACACTAGTTTATGGCTTGGGCACTACTAACATTTGTATTTATGTTTCACTTTTGATTCAGCACTCACAAATGAGTTACACAGCCCAAACAAACCGGCGCCAGTTTGTGATATGGAGCCATTCTTTCCTTATATATGATTTTTTTCTTTCTTTATACAACCTTTGAGATTTATATACGCATTCTATTGGGATCTTATAACGAAGTCTCACCTTTAGTATTACATTACGGGGACCCTATTTTTTTTCTTGGGCACCTCACCTTTCAACATTGTCCTTGTCTGGGGAGTGAAAAAACCTCTGCGGAAAATTCCTTTCTTCTAGGCTATAAAGGATGTGCCAATTTACAACAAGGTGATCTAAGACTTATGTATAAAGAACCAAGCAGGAGGAAATAGTATGAGCAAACCATTCATGTGGTCGGTCAGCTTGCTAATTTTTTATTTTTTATTTTCATTTTATTCACATATGGTATGCACAATGAAAGAAACCAACTGTAAAGTTGCACTAATTTTTAGCTTATTATTATATATGCGCTTATGTAAATTAACTTATCTTTTATTTCTGTGTAGTAGAGAATACTCTTTTCTCTTTTGGTCAACCTTCACATAAAAATTGTTTTTGCATGCAAATTTAAGTAAAAGACAGCCACATTTTTAAACTATGGGTCATTATCCTCAAGGGAATATTATGGTCGGTAGACCTCTTTTACCCCATAACTTGAAGAGAGGAAACCAGAATGTACTGCTTGTTACCGCCCTTTACTCACCCATCCTCTAAATAGTTGAGGGCTCTAACTCCCTGCCTAGCTGACCATCGCCTCCTGCCCGTGAACAAAAAGTCCACCATAGCAGAACAGGCACCACCGCTACAATCTGCATTGCCTCCATATGGAACAAGTCACTCGAGCTGGTGTATGGATTACCTATGAGCAGGTGCCCAAATTTCTATCATAGGCATAATAGTAAGTAGGAAGCGCCACTCAACCTATAATCTTTATATTTGCATTAGGTAGTCTTTCCGGTGTGATATTTATATTGCATTGTTATCTTAAGTAGTTGCTAGGATTGATTGTGTGCTCCTGGTTTTCAAGAAAAGTAATACTTCTGTCGTCTGGATTGATACCTGATGGGTTGTCTTCATTTCTAAGTTTTCTATAAAAGAGCACACACTTTATTCTTGATTGATACTGAAATATAAATTAATCACTGCTTATTTTTCTTCCAATTGATTCTAATACGTATTGCTGGGGAAATTATAAACCTACAATAGTTTAGAGCAACTCGAGTGCTCATAGAGAGGGGTAATTTACAATTTTTTCTCTTTTGAAAATAAAATAAAGAATCTTATTACAAAAGTTATTAGAATATAATTAAAAATTAAATATATTGTAAAGTGCAAATTTTTAAAGATCAAAACTGTAACGCTTCATGTCATAAATCCTAGAAATACTTTATTGTATTCTATATTAAATCTCACAATACTAAAAGGACACATAAATTGAAGTTTCTTTTCCCAATTTCTTCTGGGACAGATTGACAAACCCTCTGAATATAGCAGGAGACTTTTCTGTCAGTACTGAAAATTAAATTAAATCTCTGATTCTACGAGTAAAATTTAACATGAAATCACAGAGAACTGAAAATGAATAAATCTCAGAATATAAGTAAATATATAGTTAAAAGTGGACAAATCACACTCTGCTGAGAAATTAATTTATCTCTAAAATATCTAGCTTTTTCCAACCGAAACAATTGAAAACATGTTCTAATCAAAATAAAATAAAGAATTATCTGTCGAAGATGTCTTCCCTACACATTATATCATGTCATACGACACGATCTTCTTCAATTTTATTTGGAGTTTATTTACCAACAGGCAATTTGTGCTCGAAGGAATCTCCAGTTCAATTCATACGCTAGCCAGGGCTTTAAAATTTTGATGGGTACGTGAGATTCAATCATACTGGGAGTTATATATTTTCCCTCTATGGGGACGACAGCTTAGAACTCCTCAATGGGGAGCACTGAACCATTACTCTCACAAAGCTTACCTACTAGAACAAAACTTAGAACCGGAATTGATCAGTATAGTGTTACACAATCAGGGAGACAAACAACAGGAACACTTGAGTTACCTTAGCCCCAGTCCAGGAAAAACCTAAGAGAACTAATGGGTTGGGACATGGAGATGCCTAAATTGCTAGTCCTGTTTCACTAGCATACCTAGCAGCAGATCTAGTAGCCGCGGTTATAGTCCCAAAGGCAAGAGAGACTCTGAACTTGGCCCAATAAACAGGTAAATTCACTAGTTATAGCTTGGACGACCACACCACGCGTGTATCTATCGTGGCTCTGTCTGTATTAGCAGGTGTTTAAAAGAAATAGATGGGGTTTTAGAGTTGCTGCATGCATTAGGGTATAGGGTTTTGGGTTGCAGCATGCATTACTGTAGTCATGTTAAACCAACAAGTTACAGTATTGCTATCAAAACAAAACACTAGCAGACAAAATTCGTTTCTTCACATCAACGCATAATTTGTTGAGTGTTTAAAGAAGAGAAAGGGGTTGGTGAAAGAAGGATTAATTGTAGTATTATTCCGAAATATAAAGAAGCTCAACAAAAGTCCTACATACATTGAGTTCGTCTCTACTTCTTAATTAATTGACCTAGTTGCTTTCGATCTGAACTCACAACCCTTGCAAAAGAAATCTTTAATGACAGTAAACTTTTAATGGAAGCATCTTACCTGATTTTTCCAAATGCAAAAGTTCTTCCTATGAATATATGACGAATCTATTGCACAACAACAGAATACGCATGTAAAGCAGGTTATCAGATAGAGTTGGACTAGCAGGCGGGAAAATATCTGTTGTAAATTGCTACCAGCTAGCTAGGTTCTCCACTTTTAGCTCAGAGAATAGATAGCTAGATGACAGATACAATCCAATCCACTTTGGTCGATTTTCCATTCTTATTTCTTCATAGAGGTTGAGGAATTGATTTCTTCATAGAGACTAATAAATAAATTGATCTCCAAAGTCTTGAATTCAGGAAAGTAAAAAGCAAAATTGGGATGAGGGATGAAACTAATTATAATGGAGAACATTGGTCTCGAGAAAGGGGAGTACCATGACTCCATTGCATTGAATGCAATGCAACGAAAGATGTAATGGCATACTCCGGTCGAAATCTGTGTATGGAATTGCATTTCCAAGATTTTCTCCACTCCATAATAAATTTACGAGATTGTAGAGCACCAATGACTAACATACGATCAATAAAGACAGACGTAATTCTGTAAATTACATAACATTGTGTAGAGGTCCCACCGATATTTGAACTCGGGTTACTGGATTTTTAGCAGGTAGATGGAGAGAGAACATAGTACCCAGATAATCGCTAATTGCTATGGGTAATTGCTATGGGTTCTGCTTCCAATTAAATAACCCTAATTGATTAAATCAATATTATATTTAATTTGAATTTGAAATTAAAATTTTGCACAAATAATACCATTTGACTGAACTGGTCCTTCCGCCACATTAAATCAATATTATATTTAGTTTGAATTTTAAATTTAAATTATGCACAAATAATACCATTTGACCGGAGTGGTCCTTTTGCCACCGCCCAATCCTAGAGCCACTTGTAAAGCTAATCAATAGTAACATCTTCTCTTCCATAATCCGTGGAGCTTCCATAATCCATCCACACGCCCATCTGCATGCCCACACTCGTATGCTTCCTAGATGGCAGCAAAATCATTCTATGTGGCCCAGATGGAACAAAACCCTATCGACAGCCTACATGCTGCCCAAATGGACCAAATCCGGATGGACTGTCATCTCCAGAACTAACCTGGAATGTTCATTTTATTTAACATATTGTTTAGTATTATTATTTGTTTTTCCATTATTAAATGGGTTTCTACGGAACGCTTAATTTTTTTTCTTCCCCAAATTTTTTTTTAAGGCCCACAGAGCGTAGATCTCTTTGGGATCCCTCGTTTTCACAAGATTTTTTTGTTAGTTTTTTTTTTTACCGTTCGTCTAAGCAATTTGCAGGCAAACTTGGACATGGACGAGTGAGTATCATGGAAATCTCAGAATCAGTAGTCAATCAATGAAAAGTTTTGTGTGTGGTTTTGTATGGAGAAAGCCTTGGTTTATAGGGAGGACGATTCAAGGCGAAGGGCAGTATTTTGGGTAATACCCCATAAATTTCGAATTTTAATGAGAATTGATGTGGGTTTATTGAACTCGGTAACTTAGTAGAAAAGGAATTTTTGATTTTTGATTCAGTGCATGTATATCTTTGAAACCCTCATAATTCGTTTCTTAATTTTAAGTTTTAGATTTCTTTATAACTGTGCATTGAATATTGATATAGGTGAATTTAACTAGGTTTGGATATGTGATATTATTAAGTATAGGAGTTTATATTTTACAGTCTAAGTTTAGAATCTAGTCACAACTTTTATCGACCCATTCCTTCCTTCTTTCCTGGCTTCCTGTTAACGCAGTATTGTAAAAACTGTTTGTAATTACTGAAAACCTCCTGGGCACGTGGGGATTGAGCAAACTGGTCATGAACACATCTGTTAATGTAATATTGTAAACTGGTAGAGTGCTTTAGTTGGGCATAGGTCTAGGTCTGGTTCATTGTGCCTCCTACAGATATTCCAGATATTAGTACGAGCTTAGTTAGTGTTACGCCTAGTCTATACGCTCTGTTTGTCAGGGTGGGACGTAGCTGAGCCAATCGGCCTCGCATTGGCCATCGAGGATACGCCTTGATGCCTGACCATTTCTATTATGTTCTGGGCTAGGTGAGAGCATAAACTCTCTGAGCGAATTACCCACTATGATTCGGGTAAGCGAACTAAGAAGGATTACTTTTCTAGATCTTAATAAAATGAGACAAATATATTATGAATCTATTATATTGTACTGTAGAGATTTATTTTATAAACTCTTTTATAGCTTATTTACTGTCATTTGTGAAAGAATTGGATATTATTTTACAATTCAGAGATTTATTTATTTTTTTTATTTTTTTTACGAAAAACCAGACGTGGGTGCCTCAATACAGACAGAGCCTGGAAAAATAAATTAGTGAATAGGACAATAATATTGGGACTTTATATATGTTCTTTTACATTTTACCTCTTATATTTATATGTTATATCAGACTTTATAAAACATGAGGGATAGAGTTTTTGTTCTGCTACCGGTTGGATAGCTGGTCACTCGACTATCCCACTTGGATTTATGGCAGCTGGAATGACCATTGAGTTAGTTGTAGCGCCATAATAATATAGTTATTTATTCTTTCTGCTTGGGCCAAATATTCATCATATAGCCAACAACGATCGCATTTATCCCACCCAGTAATACTCATCCCAGAAATTGCAGCAATCCTAGTTGACTAGCGCCAGTAAAGAGTATCCAAGGTCGAGTAGCTCAGCCAATAACTGTTCGAACATGATCTTTAATCTAATTCTTTTTTTTTCTTTTTTCTTTTTTTGTTTTCTTCTTCCGGGTCTATGTAAATAAATCATGTTTTATTGCATTTAAAATTTTGTGTACTATATCATTTTAGAGTACTATATCCAGTATTATTTCCTGGTCACATCAACTCTACATAAACACCAATTTAATACCACGTATCTCCAATTTGTATATATATATATATATATATATATATTTCAAGCTGCATGCTCTTTAAATTTATGATATACAAAATTACATACTAGTGTTTATAAGTTGTTTTGATTTCAAACCATGAAGATCGTTTTTGTTTTATTTCCTTGCAGGTAAATAACTTTTGATACAATGTTTATGGAATGGATTGAGGCTAAGAGGCTACAAGGAGAGTTCAGTAACTATGCCTTCATACCATATTATACTATTGTATGGAACGGGGTTCCAATTCCAAATTTGTTTTGTTCTTATACTCTACGGGTAGTTTTTGTTTTATTTATTTATTTATTTATTTTGAAAGATTTTGTTTCTCGTTAGGGTTGAAGTAGGCCCTATGGTTCTAGATTTGGAATCAGGCTCTGATACCATTCTGTAGTGCTCTGCCTAACGGGTAGAGCACTAGGTCCATCTCTCTTGTGATGTTCTGTATACTAAGCTCATTTTGAGTTAGTTTTTAATAAAAATCAATACATTTAATCATATTACAGATTTGTATCTAGGTTTGTTCTATAAATTTTATAGACATATGTATGTACAAGTATGAACTTTAAACATATTAAAGTAGAGATATGAGCTATACATGTTGATAACTTCATGATTTTTTTTGTAAATTAGACAAAATACCTGGAAATAGCGGTTATGGTAGATCCAACAGTTTTTTGTAAACCTTGTAGGCTCCTTCTTCTTCCATCTTTCTGTCCGAGCCTTAATTAAAAAAATGATGTGCCACCCTTCCGACCAGCTCTCATCATGTGTTGGCCTTAGGAAACCCATGGGTTTCCTAGCCCCCGAGCCCACAGACCAATAATACCGAGAGCAGCTTCCTCTCCATTCTTTATCTTCTGAGTTATTTATAGATATTCTCGTCCTTGAGTTGTTCCCCTCCTCAAGTTTATCCTCCATCATTTTTCCAAAGATGCAGAGTCTCCTCTCCCCCTGAAATCCCCAAAATCCCCCTCCTTATACCTCCTTCCCCACCACCTTCCTTCTTCCACCGCATCCTTCTTCCACCGCCTCTTTCATAAATTAATTTATGTTATTCTATCTTGGGCAGTGTAGTTCCATTTTTTTTTGTTTGACATGTGTTATTTTATTGAATTGTACGTGTTACACAACCTAACCAAATGTCCTAGAATCTTACCTATGTGGTTTGTTTAAGTTTTATACGGAGCGGTAAGGTAATGGTGATCATAGTTATGTTAATTATTATTTATTAATAACTAAATAATAAATACTTAATAATTAACCTTAATAATATGAAATAATAATAATAAATAGAAGTAAAATAAGAATTAATATTATTAACTAACAATTAATCAATTGTAGTCTCATGATTAATTGATCGGAATGATAGCATTGTTTATAATAATAATAAACATTAATATGGGGCATTACATATGATGGGATAGGTAAATATGACATTGAACAATATTGATTTACCAATAATGTGATATGGTCCATGAAGAAAATTACATATTAGGCTTCCAAGATTTCAAAAGTAGAGAGCACATTAAAAGACAAAGATTTGACATGGTATATGAAATATAGGTGCACTCTCACTGTAGTGAAAACCATACAACTAGAAACTATTAAATAAGAATGTCTAAAGGAGTCATAGAAACCAAAGTCTAAGTCTCATTACATTATTGAGGTCAAGGAAATTAATAAGACAACTTGTGAGTCGGTGTGGAACTATGACCAATGATTTAATATTGTTTTTAAACAATTCAGTTTCCAAATCCAAGATGTTCAGTATTATGCACGGTTCATTGTGGGGATACTACCACACATGAAAGTTCAAGTGACACAGCAAAGGGTGGTTACTTATTCAATGAACTTGGAAATTGCAATAAGGTCAGAGGTGACTCCTATAGGGGAGGCATTGTTACGAGTTGTGTTTTAAAACAAAACTTGTCACATTGATCATGCAATTACAAGAACTATCTACTAGAAAGGAAGTAAGATAACATGTGTGCTGCATCTTTTGTACAACAAAATGACATAAAAAAATGAATTCTTAACGATAAATAACTACATGGATTCCAATGCACCTAGTCCCTTTCATGAAATGCATAAAACTAAGTGGCATGAGATCTATTGAAGTTGGGGACATGCATCTCCAAATTTACTAACATGATAGTATTACAAAATATCTATGCATGCACTATTATGGAGTTATGTGAGTTTTGACATGATGTGAATAAAATTCTATTCTTAAATTAATGAAGGATAATGTTCGTTTTTAATCATTCAAGCTAGCATTATGTTAGGATCTTTAACTGAGAGAACAACAAGTACATCAATCAAATAGAAGAGACAATGAACACAATGTTTTTCCTTAGGGAAACCATAAATGGAGAAAACCCCACAACTTCCTCAAAGATAGAATCAACAACAAAAGTAAAAACCCCAAAACAGTAAGATGATCTCTCGACAGCTGTAACCTCTTTCTTCCTTTCCCAAGTGTCTTTCTCTTCCTCAACTATGTGCTACAAATGAGTGTGGATGAGTGTGTGATAAATAGAGAGGCTAGCTCTTTATTTATACTAATTCCTAACATGACTGAAACCTTACTAGGGCCAACCACTCTAGGAGAGTCTAATAACCCTACTGCCTCCGAACTGCGGGGAATTTAACCCTTAGACAATAGGAGGGTTACCCTCAATAACTTGACATGACTTGTTTACATTATAGATCCTCCCAATCAGAACATCAAGGCATGCCATGACTCAATGATATTACAAATAGATACCTAAATCGATAGGACACAACTACTATCATCTGTGAAAAGGCTCGGCACTTACATATGACCTACTCATAAAAAATAAACAACACTTACATTTGAGCTACTCATCAGAAAGGAACAACACTTACATGTGACCTACTCATTAGAAAGACAAGACACTTACATCTAACCTATTCATCAGAAAGGCACAAAAATTACATTTGACATACTTGTGAGAAAGGCACAGCACTTACATCTGACCTACTCATCAGAAAGCCATGCACTCACATATGATATTGTAGGAACCAATCCTACAGTCATATCAGAATGGCCCCTAGTCCTAGAATGAGCTACCTCATAACTGACCAGGTGCCTCATTCTCGAAGAGAATGGAAGTTTCCCTTACTTCTGACCTACTCGTCAGAATGGACAGCACTCACATATGACATGGAAGTAACCTAATCCTTTAACCATGATAGAATGGCTCAGCCCTTACATCTGATCAAGTGGGAACACATCCCTCTATCACATCAGAATGGCTCTCAATCCTAGACTGAGGATTTTTGGTACCTCACTAGGTAGCTCCATTCCAAGAATGGAAATAGCCCTTATATCTGATCATGTAGGAACCAATCCTATAGTCATATCAGAATGGCTTAGCACTCAAGTCTGACATGGAAGGAACCAAATCCTCTCACCATGACAGAATGGCTCAGCCCTTATATCTGACCTACTGATCAAAATGGCTTCTAGACCCATCACTTCTTCTTGGAAAGGACCTCGATGTGGAGAACACCAAGCTTCTCCCTGAAGTAATCAAACTTGAATCTGGCTAATGGCTTCATCACCACATCAACTATCTGATCATCCATCACAACATACTGGAGCTTCACTACTCCCCTCTACACCATATCCCTGATATAGTGATACTTGATCTCGATATGCTTCGACTTGTCATGGAACACTGGATTCTCTGACAACTTCACACTACTCTGGTTGTCACAATGTATACAAGTAGCATCCACATAACTAGTTGAACAAGCTACGACATACTCTGCTTCAACTATACTCAGTGCCACACATGATTTCTTGCTACTAAACCAAGAGATCACACCTAATCCCATACTGAAGAAACACCCTGAAGTTCTCTTCCTATCGATGGCACTGCCTTCCCAATCTAAATCAACATAAGCCTCCAGGTTAATCTTATGATTTTCCTCATACTTGAGCCCATAATCAATTGTACCCATCAGGTACCTCAGAATATGCTTTGCATCATTCAAGTGAACATGTCTTGGATCTATCAGAAACTAGCTCAAGTTGTTCACAACAAAGTAAATATCTAGTCTCGTGTTCATCAGGTACATCAAGGACCCAATCATCTAACGGTACATTGTAGCATCCACCGACTCTGATGAAGCATCACTCAATAGCTTCAGGTTTGATTCCATAGGTGTGTCCATAGCCTTGTAGTCCATTATCCCAAACCTCTTTAGGATCTCTACTGCATACTTCCCTTGTCCAAGTGAGATTCCATCTGCACTCTGCCACACCTCCATACCTAGAAAATAATGAATCATACCCAAGTCCTTCATTTCGAACTTGGTAGCAAGATTTATTTTTGTATCAGCAATAAACCCATCCATACCTATCACAAATAGATCATCTACATATAGTAGGAGCATCACTGGGTTGCCATCTTCACCCTTGTAGTAAATGTTGGAATATGCTTTACTCTTGGTAAAGCCCAAACTAGATAGAAATCTATCAATTCTGTTGTACCATGTCTTGGGTTCCTGTTTCAAATCGTAGAGGGATTTCTTCAATCTACGTACGTGAGATTCCCTGTCATGTGTCTCAAAACCAAGTGGTTGTTCTACATACACTTCCTCTTCCACTACACCATTCAAGAAAGTAGTCTTGACATCCACTTGGTGTATCTTCCATTTCATCACTGCAGCCAGAGCAAGTACTGATCTGGTGGAAGTGTATCTGGCTACAAGTTCAAAGGTTTCCTCATAATCTATTCCTTCTTTCTGGGAGAAAACCCGAGCAACGAATCTTTCCTTGTATTTTTCTATGCTACCATCTGTAGCATGCTTGATCTTGTAGATCCATTTGGAAGTTACAACTGACTTCCCTTCTATTCTTGGGACAACATCCCAAACATCATTCTTCATGATCGATTGATACTCTTTAATCATAGCATCCTTCCATTATTTCTGTTCTTCTGCTTCTTCATAATTGGAAGGTTCTTTATCGATGAAATCACATAGTAATGCTACATACCCGGAGCAGGATCTGGTCCTCTTTCTTTCTCTGTGATTCTCTTCTGGAGCCCCATATTTTTCTACACCTTGGATAACTTCTCGTACCCAAGCAGGTTTCATCTTATGAGGATTCTTCTCTCGAGGTGGATCTACAGGTATTTTTGGTTCTTCAACTTCTCGATCTTCTTCTTGAGTTTTTTCATTCATGGTTGTATCATGAATTCTGGGTGCTTCTGCTTCTTCAGGTTCTTCAGGAGGTCTCTTTCTGTATTTGTTGTAGGCTATGTCTTCATCAAATGTCACATCCCTACTGATGCCAATATTTTTGAATCCTGGGAAATATATTCTGTAATCCTTCGAGCTTTTAGAGTATCCCACAAATATACCCTTCTTTCCTGAAGGATCTAACTTGGTCCTCTTCTCTTTTGGAATGTGTATGTACACATGATAGACAAATATTATTAGATGGCTGACTTCTGGTTTCTTGCTGGAGAAGACTTCTTCAGGATTCTTGTTCTCAAGTAATCTATGTGGAGTACGGTTCTGTACGTACACCGATGTTCTGGTAGCTTCTTCCCAAAGATGCATAGGAATATCTTGATCATGACGCATAGCTCTTGCAGCTTCCATGATAGTTCTATTCTTTCTTTTTGCAATCCCATTCTGTTGTGGATTATAAGGAGTGGACAACTCCCTCTTAATCCCTGTGTCTTTACATAGCTCTTTGAATTCATTCGAGGTGAATTATCCGCCAGTATCTGATCAAAAGGTCTTGATATCGTTTTGAGTGTGGTTCTCAATCAAGGCTTTGAATTCCTTGAACTTGCTGAATACTTTGTCTTTGTTCTTCATGAAGTAAATCCATGTCTTCCTAGAAAATTCATCAAGAAAAGAAACATAATATACATACCCACTTAGTGAGCTTGGTGACATAGGACCGCATACATTGAAGTGGATGATTTCCAAGATTCCTTTTTCTTTGCTTTCACTACTTGGAAATGTCTTCTTTGTATTCTTTCCTTCTACACATCCTTTGCAGACTATGTCATGTTTTGCTTGTATTTCTGGAAGACCTTCAACAACTTTGGTTGCAGGAGGTAGTGCTCTGTAATGCACATGTGCAAACCTTCTATGCTAAAGTTCATTTGGATCTATTGTGTCATGGACCAAGGCTTTTTCTAGATCGCCCTTCAATTTGTACAATCCTCCTTCTTTTTTTCCAATCACTACTGCATCATCGATATTCTTTCCTTTTGGCCACATCATGACTTGACCATCTATGAATGTAACTCTCATTCCTTTTGCATCTAATGCAAATATGGAGAGGATTTTCTTCTTGACTCATGGTACAAAGAATACTTCCTTCATTGTCATAGAATTTCTGAAGTCTAGCTTATAGGAGGATTCCCCACTACCTTTTATTGGATATTGGTAGTCATCTCCAAGCTTCACCTTGTGAGGTGATTTATGTTTTGATAGACTCAAAAAGGGTTTCTTGAATCCTGTCATATGTTTGGAAGCCCCAATATCTATGAGCCAACCATTGCTTCCATGAGAAATGTTTCCTGTGAGAGAGGAAATCAAAACATATTCTTCCTCTCGTGAAGAATATTCACTTTCATATCTGGTTCTTTTCTTGGATAGTTCATCATCCTCTGAAGCATGAGCATTATGTCTTATTTTCTTGATCTTTTTCTTATTCTGTCTTTTAGGACAATCTCTTGCAAAGTGCCATACTTCATCACATGTATAACATCTGATTCCACACAAATCTTTTCTAGTGTTATCTTTGTGAGAGTGCTTACCTCTAGGGTGATGAGATCTTCTTTTTCTTTTCTTGGAGTGTATCGTGAGATCTTGATCTTCACTTCCCATACTCTCTTCTTGAGCTTCTATCCAAGCTTATTCTTGAGATCACTCTTCGCATAGTCTATTGAACTTGACTAACTTCTTTCTAGCACATATCCCTTGAATATAGGAGTCCCATGATCTAGGGAGACCATTCAAGGTGGTCATTACAATCTATGCATTTTCCACTTCTTCATCTATTGCTTCCATTTGTTCCTTGATCTAAGAATCTCTTGTTAGGTAAGACTGGATGGTCTCCGCATTCTGAATCTTCACCTTCTTCAACTGGTTTCTCAAAGTCATCTTCTGGTTTATGTTCTTCTCTTCAAACAATTTGGTTAGGGTATCAAACATAACTTTAGGTGTCTTTGGCGAGGACACCTGTGGTATGGTGATCCTTGATAGAATCAGCAATTATCCTCTTTAACATAACCAACTTTTTCTTATGTAAGGCCTTTTCCTCATCTCCCTCTAGAACTGGAACCTCCTCATTGATATAGGAGTCCAACTTATTTTCTTCAAGGACGAGGAAGATTTTATACTTCCAAGATCAAAATTTATCAGCTCCCTCAAGATTTTCATCATGATTGGTATGACGTGACATCTTAAATAAGAACCTCAAATGGAAATATAAAAGATTTAGATCTTACGAGGTCAAGATGTCGGATCTGGATTTGAAGCTCAGATCTAATAGAGCTATTTCAGGAGTAGATTAGTGTTTTTATTTTCTGGATTTCTGTCCAACCAAATAATTTGAATTTGATACCTAACTTTGATTTTAGGGAGGAGATCAGTCCAAGCCTTAGCTCACTAAAAAATTCATCTTTTCTGAAAAGCCCTAATTTCCAGTAGCAATGTCGGGTCCAAAACTGAAAAACCTCAGAATTGGATTCTAGGGAGGAGAGTTATTCCAACCTACTTTTGCTGAAAATCAGTGGAGAGAGATCAACAAAGTAGGAATCCCTAGTACACGTAGCTGCATAGTGTCTTCTTCTCAAGTTAGTTCTCATACCATGTTAGGTTTTAATCATTCAATCTAGGATTATGTTAGGATATTTAACTGAGAGAACAATAAGTACAACAATCAAAGACAAGAGACAATGAACACAGTGTTTTTTCTTGGGGAAACTATAAATGGATAAAATCCCGCAACTTCCTCAGAGATAAAATCAGCACCAAAAGTAAAACCCCCAAAACATTAAGATGATCTCTCGACAGCATTAACCTCTTTCTTCCTTTCCCTGGTGTCTTTCTCTTCCTCAACTATGTGCTACAACTGGGTGTGGATGAGTGTGTGATAAATAGAGAGGCTAGCTCTCTATTTATACTAATTCCCAATATGACTAAAAACCTACTAGGGCTGACCTCTGTAGGAGAGTCTAGTAACCCTAGTTCCCTGTAACTGTGGGGACTTTAACCCTTAGACAGTAGGAGGGTTAACCTCAATAGCTTGACATGACTTGTTTACATTATAGATCCTCTCGATCAGAACATTGGGGCATGACATGACTCAATGATATTACAAATAGATCCCAGAATAAACATCGAGTTACAATACATAAGAAATACAAGTGAATACATTCCGAAGTTACAATTACATCAATAGATAACATGTGAGCACTAGTTGAAAATGAGAGATTAGTGACCACAAGACCAAAAATTTTGGTCACCACAGTTTTTTCAAAGGGATAAATGACCAAAATTGATAATTCTAATTGAGTTAACTAAAAACGACCAAGATAAATGACCACTTTTGGTCACGAGATAAAAACCATCTAAAAACGACCAAGATAAATGACCAAATTTGATCTCGGGATATTTAGACTACAAATGACCATATAAAATTTGGTCTTTTTTAGTTGTGTCACTCCCACGATGGAAAAAATTACAAATTTGACAATGAATTTGTACATTTTACTAAATTCTAACACTGCAGATGGATTCAAAGACCCCATTAATGAAAACTCTGAATCCATCTGTAGTGTTTATGGGGTCTCTGAATCCATCTAAAGTGTTAGAATTTAGTAAATTGTAGACCCATCATGTGTCATAGCTCAGCTATTGACACTAATTTAGCTATTATAATCAAGAAATATTTATACACTAGTGTTACAAGTCAAGAATTAACACCAAATTAGTGTCATTGATCATGATGATGTCCTAGAGAGACACCAAATTGATGTATAATATCCTTCATATATATCCAGGTTTCTTTTAATGTTGTATTATGGACCTTACAGTAGGCTCTAGAGCAGCTTACTACTCTAGATGAATAACCATATTAAAAATTAATCCTTGGAAATTCAATAATTTTACATTTTTTCTCATTATAATTATGATATAAAATTAGTTAATTTATTTTTCAACATTTTCACTAATAAAAATTAATTTTATTTTTTAATGAAAATTTTCAATATTTGATTTTTGGAATTGTGAGTGAATTAAAGTTTTTTAGTTTTCTTTATAAAATCAATGGGTGGATTAAATATTTTTTATTTCTTTTTCTTCACATCAATAGACTAAAACTAAAATTATTGTCAATGGGGGTGGATGGAACCTCTACACCCTCATTGTACAATGGTGTTTTTAAATATCCCCCTTTTTAAGTTTCTTTATGTCTTTGAACCCGTTTTCATAGCTTCATGGGATTGTATAGATGTACCAAGGGAGGTAGCCATATTAGTCTAGTAAACATGATGGGTTTCTTTCTTTTGTTGTTAATATCCTAATGAATAGGAAATGAGAGTTTATCATACATTTACATCAAACCATGAAACCTCAGAATTGCTAAAAAAACATATATGTACATTAAGTCTGCACAAAGACGGTGGGATACTAGGAAACACAATTTGGAATAGATCACTGAGAGGAGAAGAGAAGGGCGATTAGGTAAACTGGTTGCTCACACGGTTCCAGTTGAAAGTGCATTACACCTTAATCTCAACTACCACATACTGGTAAAACCCTTTAACTCGTCATCGACTTCTTCATCTGTTGAAATATAGGAGGCTTCGATTATGGTGGTCTTGATTACGAACTAGCTCATTGATATTCCAGGCTCAAAGCTCCTTCTGCAAAGAATTGTTAAGTTCAACAAATCCAAAATTAGTGATAAAAAGGAAAATAATGACACTACATAGATAATGATAGAAAGACAAAGAGTGATCTAAATAAGGGTTTGAATTTGGTGGGGCCCGAGAGAAAACAAAGAGATTGGCATGAAATCTAGGGTTCTAGTTGATGAAGAAGAGGAGAAAATTTAATGACAAGAAGTTTCTATGAAATTGGATGCATTGAAAACACCTTATATTTCCAAAAATATTGTAATTAATTAGGTGCCCCAAGCATGACAAAGACAAATTTCTTATCGAGCTTCATAGGTGAAAAATGTTCAAGCAGGATTGAAGAAGATTTGTGCACATGTGCTAATGTTTGGAAAAGACTTCTCGTGTAGATGCATTATTCTTCATCCTCTATGAGTCTCTATGTTGTTGCAGTGTTTTCTTCTTCTGTAGAGGCCATGGTATTGAGCATAGACATCTTTCTTTCTTGTTGGGTAAAGTACAAGCAGTGGAGGCCGAGTTCCTCTTCCTAGGAAGAAATTGAATATAAGAATTTCTAGTAAATCATTATAATATTCACAATCATGTTGACATTCTCATATTCCTTCATGTTCTTGACAAAGATTAAAATATTTTTTCACTCTACCACAGATACAAAAAACAAGGTGATTGAAATTTTTAAATCTATACCCTAAGATTGTATAGTATTTACATCGACACCCACACATGGTTAGACATATTGCTCAATATTTTATAGTTGTGGACATAAGAATTTATACTAATTAATATATTTTGTGTAGGAAATATGTTTTCAAAGAATGTGAGTGGTGTCGAAGTTACCAAGAAGGTATTTATGTCAAAGTCACTATAAGCTCTCTATAAATCTCATTGGTCAGAGGTATGTTTATGATATCAAGAAGTATGATATATGCAATTTAATTTTATATTTTTGTTTGCGGAGGAGTGGGAGGAATAGATGCTTAATATGGTCAATGTATGGTTAGAACTAGTGTAATTGGAACTGGACCAGAATTGGAAAAACCAACCGGTCTGAACGGTTTACAGGGTTGGCTGGCCCGATCAACAAAACAAAATTATCAAATCAGATTTTTTTCCAAATCGGGTACAGAACCGACCGGTCCATACTTGGGACTCACGGAATTCAAATTTAAAAAAAAAAACACAAACTAAAACCTAACCTATGATTCTAACCTAACCCTAATCCTATCCTAACACTATTTGTGTATTAATGGTTTGGATTCATATGTATGCACATGAATATATATGTTTTTTTTATGAAATATGAGTATTTTATGTATTTTTTAGTCAGCTGGTTTTTTACCGGGTTTTTTGCTGGTTCTGGTCCGCTTCACATTTTGGGCTTCGTCAGTTTGATGACTGGTCTGGTTCCGATAACATTGGTTAGAACCTTGGGAAAATTTTAGCCAGTATAAAAACATAAAAAGCAAACATGTTTATGAAAATTGAATAAATTATCTCTAAGAATGGGTGATGGAATAGCACAAACGCGTTTTACAACACCTTCAGAAAAGGATGTGTCTGGTACTTCATCCTCCACTCAGACTCAAGATACCCATTATATAAGAAGTGCAACTGATATGCCTCGAAGTGGACCACTGGATTCATGAGAACAATTTTTCAGTCTAGATGACAATCTTTCTTTGGAATTCAAAATGTTGAACATTTGGGGTCATCATCATTTGTAGAAAATGAGGAATCATCCCAAACCTGTCACTTGGAAAAATTTGTGGTGGTATTAGCTAAATTGATAACGTCAAAGCCTCACTGGCATGCACTATCAATTCCTATTGTTGATATCATTTCATCCTATGTTTCCATTTCTACTCCAAAACTAGGATCAAAATCCTCTGGCCATGAAAATTTTAAAGGTGATTCTGTTAAGGCCTCAAGTCCAATGACAACTGAGCCTTTGAAAAATAAAAATAAAACTAAAAAGAAGAATGAATGAATGGAAGGAACATGCTACATTGAAATATGATGACTTGAAGGAAGCTTAAGTATCTTCCTTTGAGTTGACTAGAATGATCAGCGAGAAGAGTTTAAAATTACCTAAACAAATTGTTTATGTTTCTACTGTGAGGATTTCTCATGTCCTGGTGGTAATTCCTTATCTTCTGATGAAAGGTCATCAACTTAGATTTATTATTTGTGAAATATTTTACTAATCTTGAACATACAAATACTTGTTTAACTACCAGCCTACTTTTGTCAATTCTGTGGCGCAGTAATGGTTAAATGTGTCTTTTTGTCCTAGAATGTGATCTATATGCTCCTACTTGACATTGTATTCATGTTCTTTTAATGAAATTATGGCCATACTTGAGTTCAAATTATTGCTCCTATAGTTGCAATATAACCTTATTTGATTTTGGTTTCTTGGTCTTGAAGTGGTGTTCACTGCACCTAATCAAATGGTGGCTTGTGCAAACACAACCCAACCTTACTGTGGCCCTCCTCTATATAGACTATAACACTCACTCGATTCTATCCTTTGATCAATATGACTCTCCAATCTTGTTGGAAAGTTGAGGCCCTTTTCTCTACACTCTAATAAATTCCCCTCACTAAGGAACCTGTATATGAAGTCTTCAAAAGTCTACTAAGAAGAAACTAAATATATACAAACATTCTTTTGGCACCATTAAGGATGGATGTTAGATAAATAATCTACTCACTTTGGAAGTTTTTGGAAAATATAGCTTGACCTTTGGCTTTAAACTAGATACTTTTTCATTGTCTAATAGTTAAATAAGAAAGTACAACACAATTTTCCTAAAGTATGACCTATCATAACATTCTATCATTGCCCATATCTTACTTATGACTTTCCTTCTAAATAAGATATACAATGTGAGAAGTTCAAAGAGTCATAATACTAGGAAACAACCTAATACGACATATTATTATTGGGGTAGGATAATACTGTCTTTATACTAAGCTCCAAGAGTCATAATTGATGGCCTTTTATTTTTTGAGCTTTAGTAGTTTGTAGTTTACGGATTTTTGGATAAAGACAATGACAATTAGTTTGGTGGATGATTTGAATATGAACTTTTATTAGAACATCATAGCATCATAAATATAGTATTTTAAGGATATGTAATGTGGAAAGTGGTTGATTGAGGTGTATTTTGAGCTTTAGTAGTTTATAGTTTATGGATTGCATAGTTAAAGACATAACGAGAATTAGGTTGGCAGGGGATTTGAATATGAACTTTGACTTGGACTTATTAAATATAGAGTTTTATTTGGACTTCATAGAGATAGAGGCGTAGGTATATCGATTACAAGGATATGTAATGTGGTGGGTGGTTGACTAATGTAATAATGTTTGTATATACCTTAACACTGAATTTCTTTCTGTGAAATTTTCACATAATTGCACATTTGAATTGAATGTAGCCATACAATCGCAATAATCTTGAATTTTCATATTTAGAAGATATTACTAAAAATAAAATTAAAACATTAACCATCACAAAAGGCACATACAAATTTAAGCTAGGGAAAACCTTTAGGAAAAACACCAACAAAATAATTTTCCTTAAAATGAGATGACTAAATTTACATTAGCATATTTAATGAGCAGAATTTTGTAATGGCCACAAGGGAACACATACCAAGACAATCTAAAGATGAAAAATCTTGAAGAGACAGGTTAAGGTTTCCAGATTGATACAATCCCTTCAACTAATGATGTCAACTTGGTTTAGCCTGCTAGTGGTTTTTCTAGTTTTATGAAACATGTAGCAACCATGATCCATCCCTCCTAGGGATTTTTCCACACTACAACAAGACCACTAGGACCTATGTATTCCTACAACAACCCTTATATAAGTCCTCTAGGATCATTTTGCACTGCGACTACCTTCCTTGAGCCCTTGTATCCCTCAAAACTCTGTTGCAACCTTCCTTAAACTCTGCTAAAGCCTTGGAAGCCCTTAAAAACTTTACAACTACCCTCTATACACAAGATGGATCCCTATAAGGGATTAAGATAGTATATCGCTATCGCGATGGAGAAGAAAAGAGGCCCTAATCCCGTAACACATGCCCTAATATTGTGACAACCCTATAGTAGAAAATTTAAAACCCTAATAGGGTTTGAGACAAATGCACATGTATAAACTATAGAAGCCCCAGTAGGGCTTCTAACATTCCTTCTAATCTCCAACATGCCCCCCTACAGCCTAACTCACTTGTCCACAAACCATCATCTTATGTCTGATGAAGTGATAATAATATATGTCTAGCATTTGCATTTGGCTTCAAGGGAATCATGGATTGATTGAGTTGTAATTTTTATATGAAAGTATTTGAATAACGAAAAAAGTACATATTGATGGGAAAGTTACCTCATTCTTGAAAGGAAGTGAAGGGGTGCATAGTATGACTAGTATGATGCAAACACAATCCTTCACATGCTTCCTTTCATGACCTTCATTGATGGTGATTCTTAGGATTCCCTTTAACCTGTTGTTACAACTCCACAGAATTGCTTAGAAGCTGCCCATATTTCTAATAAATGTCCAGGACTTTTCCAAACTGCTAATTATGATTCCAAGGACTACCCAATAAGCCTCTTTCATACCCACAAATTCTCCCAAAGCTTGAGAATTCACCCCATGTAAAATACAATGTAACACACTCGAATAGGTTTTTTGTTTACATGAAAAACAATTATATTTGATATTTCATAGAGGAAATAAAAATATCCATCATCGATTCCTTTCTTCACAAAAAACACAAAAGCTATTAGTCAACTATCTGGAGGGTTCTTATTACAGTCCTCCCATATAATTATTTGAACAAATCAAATATTCAAAAAACATCGAAGGATATCTTGATTTTAAAGACCCAAACTATCTCTTTCTCAAAACATAACTTAAAGGACATCAATAGAAAGAACCTTGATCCTTAGAAGAGGGATTGGAACAGTTCTACTCTCTATCAAGTTTCTTGTTTGTCTAGCAATCAAATAAACTTTTATTTTCCCAGAATTGGCCAAAGCAAATGATTCTCACCTTCTACCTCAACCGGTGATACACATGGCAACCTGAGCTAGTCTGTCACTTAATTACACATTATCAAAGCTATCTTCTTAGAATTTGGGAGCCTAATCTTGTTGTATGTCTAGGTTTTTTAGCTTGCTTCTATTTATCTTTTATATCCCTGATTTATGGAAGGATGGATCTTCCTTAAAATCCCTTTCATACTATTAGATTTTTAGCATCTCCTCCCTAATATTTTACATCGCCAATATTTTGATCAAGATGTCCTACCCATCTCACTTTTGTGTACACAATTACCATAAAAGAATCTCCCACTCACTAGCCAATTTAGCAGAATCAGTGTGCCTATAGTCCTATAATTTTTTTTAAAATTCTATCTAGTGATGAAGGCACAACAGGGGTTGATGTTTTGTGTGCTCTTTTCTGTTGATTGAGTGTTCTTAATGTAACAATTGTAACTAAATGTAGATGAGCAATTATATAACATAACCAAGCGCATATAAATGATGCTTGCTAAAGGCTCATTGTTGTAATTCAACCAAATCATTGTTTATGTGGTTGTTCTAGATTCAATGTATCTCATCCTTCTTACTCTATATTCATCGGGGCCTGTATAAACACACAAGAGCATGTTTAATGGGCCATGAATCTTGATTATCATTACAACAAGAAGCCATTTCTAAAAACATTGTCATTAGTCATATAGGTCAAAACATTCCCCATAACACTGCCTTTGGGTTATTATTTAATGTAACTAGTGTAACTTTCTTTATCGAACACTTAACTAGCATATCCAATCAATTAACTAGCATATATGAGATGATTGCTATAGATTGATCAAGATAGGCCAATTGATGTTTGTGGTTGTGGCATGTGCTAATATCATTATGTGATCTCATTAATTAAATAATTATTTGTTTCATTTCGAAATTGTTGGCAGTATACTAGTGAGTGCATTCATAGGGACTTCTTTGGCATTCACTTTCGTTTTGGGAGCAGCAATCACAACTAGGTGAAAATAATTCATATTTATGGGAGGATTATTGGGCTTAGGCGTTAACATATTGAAGTGGCTACAACTGGCATCTACTTTCTTTGGTGGTGCTTCATTAATTTACACTTTTGAGGTAAAACCCTTACATTCCATGATTCTTTGCCTCTCTACAAAAACATGCATTGATACAAAATATGTCATATTTGTAGAAGGATACGAAGATTTGTAGAATATATTTGCACATAGTTTACTACCAACGAAAGCATACTTGCAAAAGGTAGTAGAATTCGCTATGTGAAGCTGCTCATATTGAATTACAAATTTAATCAAAGTTGTAGAATGATCTGTAAAATTAATTTATAGAAGATTGTTCACATCGTATTAGTCATAAATACATTCCTTTTAGGAAAGGGTTCAGTAGTAAGTGTAAAAGATAAAAGCCACATATTTAGTTACATAAGAAATCATATTTGTACACGGGTTTGCAGGATTGGAGAAGATAAACTGCACATATTCAATTATAAACAGGTTTGGTAGAATTGCAAAATTTTAACTGTGTACATTAGATTAAAATGAATTCTAATTACTTAAGTTATAGAATTGCAAAATTTAAACTTTGGATGCATTAGTTTACAAATGATATCTAATTTGCAAAATGCATTACTTAACGTTAATCTCTTGCAGCTCTACTTCGGTCTTCTAGTTTACCTTGGGTACATCATATTTAACACAGAGATGATTATTGAGAAAGCGAATCATGGAGACTATGATTATTTAAAAAATTCGTTGGATCTCTTCATAGACTTCGTTGCTATATTCGTTCATCTGGTGGTCATAATGGTAAGATATTGGTAACTTGAAATTTTCTAAATTTTAAATTTTAATTACTATTTATTTTTTATATTTATGTCATTAGTTCAAAAGGTCATGTGGTATGCCTTATATATTACTATTTTCCTTTAATTTATAGGCAAATAATTCAGACAACAAATCTAGGGAAGGGAAAAAGAAGAGAAGAGCCTGAAACTGTGATGTTACAAAGGGTCTGTCAATGTGAAAAATAGATGCACAGGGCGTTGATGTCAATATTGCAGTTTAGTTGTTTTAGGTGTATATATAATATCTTGTTGAACATATTGAAAAGTTGGATATTTCATGAAACTGTTTCCTAAAATATTAGTGGTGCTCTTTCTCTTTTGTGAAGGGTTTTGAATGGACAGATAAATATGGTGTTTTTAGTAAAGAAATCCAGCCCTATATCATACTCAACAAATTTGGAATATTGTTTTTTGAGTTTAAATTTAAAATATATTCAAGATGTGCGTATGTGCAAACTGAAAGTTTTGTTATTCCAGATTAACATCCCATCTGTCCCAATTCAGATGTTGGACCTTACCTTGTAAGATTGCATAATTATTCTTTTATGCTTCCAAGGTTAAAGGGATAAATATGCTTTATATGCTTCCATTGTAAAAGGTGATCAATTTGAAGCTTAGATGTTTGTCTGTTTTGAATTTGACTTCTTTTTGTATGCATTGAGATTGATTTAATGTTATTTTTCTTTACCTTTAAAAAAAAAAAGACACATACCTGTTCAAAAGGCTCAATTTCAATAATTCTAAACTAATTTTCTTTGGAGTTCTTTCTCGCATGTTGAATCTGGTTTTGATCGGAAAGACAATTTTCAAATTATTATCCTACATTGTTAATGTACATTATAATAATTATCATCTAGAAAATTTTAAGATATTTATTGCTAACTGACTTTTATGTGGATTATAGTAACACGAACTTCTTGAAGATCATGGGAAGTCTAGAAAAGTGTCAATGTTAGAAGTGCATGAATGCAACGATACTGAGAAAATGTCAAAGTAATATGCAAATGTAGATTTTGATCCTAATGCACCATAGCCTTCTACAATGGATAGTGTATCATTAAAGGTTCGTTTTGGGGTGCCCAATGTAAAGATGCGTCAATCTCTAACAGAGGAGAAGAAGACAATATAAATAGGTTTATCTTCTCCCAAGGGTCATGTTGATTCATTTGATTCTGTTAGAGCCAAACTGAAAGAGTCCTTGGCATCTTCTTTGGCTATGGTAGGGGATGAACAACCTACAAAATATGTGAAAGCAGAAAATAATTTCCAGATTGATTCATCAGTCTTAAACAAACATGCAAGTGAGGATTAGAAAGTGACGATTAAACAGGCATGCTTATTTAGACGTATTTGGTGGGAAACAGGTGTACATTGTTGCTTTAGTTGGGTTTTCTTCCTGTTCTTCAGAGAATTTGGGTCTTCCCTTTATTCCACCGATTTTCAATCTTTTCCAATACAATTGGGAGTATTGCTAGTTTCCCTTTTAGGTCTACCCTTTTTTCCACCAATTTTCAATCTTTGCCAATTCAGATGGGATTGGTGGTAGTTTCCTTTTTAGGTATGCTCTTTTTTCCACCAATTTTCAATATTTTCCAATACAGTTGGTATTTTTGGGATTAATGGTAGTTTCCTTTGTGTTGGTATCTTACTTGGCATTTGGTTTTGGAGACGCCTTTAGTTTATTTTTGGTCTCTTTTTATACTAGGGTTTGTTGCATCAAGAGAAGCAAGACTCTCCCAATGCAGGTGAGAGAGATGTGCCATATAATACTTGTAACACTAATAAAATACAATTAAAAATGAAGGCTTATGCATGATCATGGCTAACCACTAAGTGTAATACATCAGTATTCAATAATTGAAAGTATGTGCTTAGTCACAATGATGGATAAGTAGCTTAGCCTAGATAATCACTAATGCCCTCTTAGCAGGAGATCCAACATGTAGCCAATTGTGCGGCTGGTAGAAAAGATAGAATTCAAGACCTATGTGACGCGGACTCTCCACTTTGTTGTTGGACTACAAGATGATGCCCATCCTAGGATTTATACCTAGTAAAATCAATGTTGATTGTGTGTAGCATTTTAGTAAAGGCAACAATATTACAATTTTCTTCTTTTCTATTTGTTTCAAGGGGTGTTTGAATGTGGTTCATTGTGATGACTAAAGTCAAACTATAGTAACACTATGATTGTTTCTTTTTTTATCTTCAATAATAGAGAAATTTGATTGATTCTTTTTTATCTTCAATAGTAGACAAATATGCTCCTAAGCTCACTATAATTATATTTTTGTAGTAGAAAAAGGCTCTTATAGGCTTGTAAGATCTCCATTTCATTATAGAGATGGAAGCTGCAACAATCAATCTGTTTGTAATGATCCACATTCCCTATCGTTCACCCAAGGGAATGGAATTTTAAGCAAGGAGATTTATGGTCAGCAATTAGTTCGTAAAATTTGTGTTCTATCACTAGTCAAGTCATGTCATCCTGGGATAGTAAGGGCTTATTTGGAGAGAAAGAAACATGGAAACAAGATGGTTTTTCTAAAGAGTTTATTCGGGGTAGTGGGGGTTTCCATCCCTACATTATTGGGTGCAAAAAGGGCTCGAGTATATGACCAAGGTGTAGCATCATCAAGAATGTCTTACTCGAGGTTCCTAGAATGTTTGGACAAGGATAGGGTGAAGAAAGTGGACTTGTTTGAGAATGGAATGATTGCAATTGTGGAGGGAGTCTCTCCTGAATTGGGAAATAGGATTCAATGAGTGAGAGTACATATTCTTGGTCTCATCCAGGAGCTTCTACAGAAATTTAGAGAGAAGAATATAGACTTTGTAGCACACAATGCTCAAGAGGACTCGGGATGAGTGCTACTGAATTTGATCAGAAATTTAGCATTTCCTCTCATCCTAATTGGAGGGATTTTTCTCTTATTTAGGGAGGAATGGGAGGCCTTGGAGGTCTTAGGTTTCCCCTACAATTTGGTTAATCTAAGGCAAAATTCCAGATGGAACTGAATACTGGAGTGATATTTGATGACGTGGCAGGTCTAAGGCAAAATTCCAGATGGAACTGAATACTGGAGTGATATTTGATGATGTGGCAGGTGTTGAGGAGGAAAAGTAGGATTTTATTTAATTGGTTGAGTTCCTAAAGAAACCAGAGAGGTTCACTGCAACTGGATGTTCGTATTCTGAAAGGAGTTCTTCTTGTGGGTCCACCAGGGACTCGAAAGACTTTGCTAGCAAAGGCCATTGCAGGGGAAGCTGGTGTACACTTCTTCTCTATCTCAGGGTCTGAGTTCGTTGAGATGTTTGTTGGTATTGGAGCATCTATAGTGCATGACTTGTTCAAAAAGGACAAATAAAATGCCCCTTGCATTGTTTATGTGGATGAAATTGATGGAGTTGGTAGGCAGAGAGGAACTCGAATAGGTGGAGAAAATGATGAGCGAGAACAAACCCTAAATGAGCTTCATACTGAAATGGATGGCTTTGAAGGGAACACTAGTATCATTGTGATTGCCACAACCAATAGGGATGATATACTTGATTATGCTTTATTGTGTTGCATCCAGGGTGTTTTGATAGACACGTCTTTTATAAATTTTTAAGAACCAACAAACATTTTTTTTCTTCTTTTGGGTGGTTTCTGAATCTATACTACTTATATTTGAAAGTGGCATCGTAATGAATTGAGCATGTGTTTTTTATGCAGGTATTTGTGGATGTGCCAAATGTTAAAGGAAAGACAGATATTTTGAAAGTGCATGGAACCAATAAGAAGTTTGATAGTGATGTTTCACTAGGATTCATTGCAATGAGAATCCCGGGCATTAGTGGAGAAGATCTTGCAAATATATTGAATGAAGCTACAATTATGGCTAGGCGGTGTGTGAAGTTAGCAATTTTTTCCAAGGAAATAGATGACTCTATAGAAAATATTGTTGCTGGAATGGAGGGAATGGTGATGACATACGGGAAAAACAAAAGTCTTCTTGCATATCATGAAGTTCGTCATGCTATTTGCTGGTAAGAAGAAACTCATTTTTTAATTGTCATTCTGTAATTACGATGTCTACAACCAATTCTTTTCAGTTATGGTCAATTTGTATTAAAGTATTGCAATATTTAGTCTCTCATTTCCCTTGGTTGTCCTGGATTGTTCTTTGAAATTGAGCTTAGTTTTCAATAGTAAATAAACCATATGCAAAATAATTTTCTTTCCAAACTTGTAGTATGATAATTTAAAACACGTTGATAGTTTCTCCGAGTTGCTAAATCAAGCATATCTTTGTGCTCTACTCGGTTGAATTGTTGTAAAATGAACGGCTATGTCAATATTGATTTCAATGACTTCTTTTGGGTGGGACGAAGCCACCTGTTTTTGCTGATTTCTGACTGCTTTTTGGTTTTAAGATTTTATATTTAGACCTTATGCCATTTATAAGGAGACAAAACTGAGAGCCTTGAAAAATGTAATGTTGACAGAAGCTGAGATAATATTGATATATCAAAGTGGTGAAATTTATGTAATATTGGATACACCCTTTATTGTTTCAAATAGATAGGTACTTGAGCTGTTAAAAGGATTATTTTTTCCTTGAAAAATTAAAATAGAAATGTTGCAAGTTGCTCCAAAAGGGTAGTACAAGTTTCTATAAACTCACAATTTCATGCAAAATTTTCAACAAAAATTCTCATCGAAAATTACAAATGGTCTTCAAACATAGCTACATACATAGGTGCAAATGTTCGTTGGCTTTCTTTTTTTGGACAATTTTTACATGGTTATGATGCATTTGTAGATACTTGTATGAATGTTCTTATGAAAGAAGATACTGCCCATAGCCTAAATTCACTCTCTTTGAGTTTCTAGTGAGTGTGAGAAACCAAAAGATATAAGAAGTGATAGGTAATACTGATTACTGTTACATAACACTGTTGTTATTTAATGTGGTATCATTTCACTTCTGTGGAGTTTAAAATTTTGAGCTTGTTGTTTGTGCCCGATAGTTATTGTAGGTTCAATATGTATAATTAGCTCACTTCTACTCTTCTATCCTTACTGTTTTCTCAGTTGCTTATTTTGATAAATAAGAACTAGAAAAATGTTAAAATATACCCATTCTATGTTTGTGCCATTTCCTTCCCTTTCATTATTGTAGCATGTGGGTGAGGTGAGATGAGATCCTAATATGAGGGTTATTCTACCATGAATCGGCTCCTAAGAAACTATGTTTAAGATATATCCAATATTTTCATGTTTTCTTGATACTCGATCTATATATTTGTGTTGTTACATGTTTATGGAGAAGCTTCTTGTTAGTAAGCAAGCTACAATGTAGGCCAAAGTAACTTGATGTTTCTTGTGTAAAATAGGCCATTCTGCAGTACGCCAGTGTTAACCTTGAAAACATGTAATGCATCAATTCTATACTGAGTTATTGATTTATCTGTGACATATTGCAGTACATTAACACTAGGCCATGATGGTGTACAAAAGGTGACATTGATACCACATGGACAAGCCCGTGGCTTTACTTGGTTTATACCTAGGGACGATCCAACCTTAATTTCAAGGAAACAATTATTTTCCAGAATAGTTGGTGGTCTAGGTGGAAGAGCTACTAAAGAAGTGATATTTGGTGAGTCTGAGGTGACAACAGGGGCATCTAGTGAATTGCAGATGGTTACTAGTATGGAAAAATAGGTAAATGGCTATTGGTTGCATGTGCTAATGATGTTAATTTTCATGCTTTCCAAATCAACGTAATATTATTTTAATCTCTTAGATTGGAAATGCCATACATATGTTTATCTTTCGTAGATGGTGAAGTGAAATGCCAAGACGAAAAAAACCCGAGTGTTGGCAAAGAATGGGTCAGTTATGGAATTAAGAAATGGTATAACAGAATCGAGTGATAGTTCTGAAAGAGATTCTAAAGAAGAGAAGGTGATATGGTTTGTTCCTTAAAGATTTAATTTAGAAAAACTACCACTTGTTCCTCAAATAGTCTAATTTGTTGGCACCTTCACTTAATTATGAATGTTCAATGGGTTATCTATATGAAGGTAAAATATCCATTGCAAACAAATGTTACAGGGGAAATAAATGTTTCCAAAGGGAAACCAGTAAAATAAAGCAGCAAGAATGACAGCAGTGACAATGAATCATGTGATGAGGTGTTTTGTGTTGTATAATTTATAATTGTATTAGGAAAGGTCTTTATTATATCTAGATTCTAGAATATATACAATATGACTTTATGTTAGTGTGTTTTTGTAGCATTGCTATAGTTTTCAAAATGTTCACAATAGAGTATTTGTGTTGCTATTTGGATTTTCTAGGAGCCTATAGCAAAGGCTGCCCAGCCAAACAAAAAACTAGCAAGCTTGGAAACTCAAGAGGTATGTGCATGTTTATTAGTTTGCTTTGCAATAAGATGAGTTGGATGTCAATAATTTTTTATTTCTCTTTGTTAGTTAGGTTTTCATGGCAATTCTTTATGTTTTGTTGCACAGAATGCAGGAGGGATCATCAAAGCCCCTTAGAGAAAGGAGGATAGCAGTTCTAAGGAATCTGAGAGTGAAGACTCTGAGGAATATAAATACGAGAAAATTGTTCAAAAGGTAAAATATATTCTATTTGGTTTGGAATTAGGATGATAAAAAATGAAATAGGTTCTTTTCATTTGGAATTAGGATGATGCTGATGAGTCCTTTTGTAAATATTATTTTCTTTATGGTTTGATTTATTTGTTTTTATGAAATACTTCCTTCAACTATTAATATAAACAATAATGAACAGAGTGGACCACCACGGAACCTAACACAAGCAAGAAAAAAGTGTACTGGGCTAAAACTCTCCTATCTGTTCAATCTGGCCAAGTGAATTGTCTATCAAATTTGCCACAAGAAAAAACATACAACAAAATCATAAAACCATAACTCCATAAGATCCATGTATTCCACTTGGAATCAACCCATAAAATCCTTTAAGTTTCCATGAAAATGCCCAAATAACGTAGAACAAGATCATGGGTTTTAAGATGGATTTATGCTAGTCTTTGTATGGTTGAGATTAATTGTTGGAAATATTGTTTTTCCCATCTCAGTTTCTTAGTATTACCCATAGACACACTCTTGATGTGACAAATCTTTGTAGAGTCTCCACACACATCATGTAACACATCTCTTTCACCTTGGTCAGTAAGAGAAACTTGCTTCTCTCGGTGCAGTTACTTGCAAAAATCTATGACAAATTTGCTTTAAATTAAGTTTAACTAAATCCATTGATTCTGTTCCAATCTTAAAATAGCTTTCGATATTGATCCTTATTAGAACCACACTAAAGAATTTAGTATGTTACATATCATACCATTGGATTTGTTAAAAGAGATACTAGAACATGTTTTAAAATAGTATACAAACAATATGCGATAGGACACTTGATGAGAATAGCTTATATTATGTATGCTTGGGAAAATTCACTCTAGTAACATGAGAGTTACATTAAGGTCCTGCATAATTTATTCTACACCACTTCATCCTTTACGAGATGACGTTAGGCGTAACATCTATTTGATTTAGATAACATCAGTTACAATGTGGACTGCTACTGTGATCACTGGTCCATTGAATCTTACCAATATCCTATCATCATTGTAGTCCTGAATTCTCCTTTATGATTTAGCACTCAATATTTTGAAGAAGGCATGTAATCAGACAAGGAACTGAGATTTTAGTAGCACAATTCATTTAAGCTGGAAGAATTCATAAGCACATGCACTAGTTTCTTCTTCCAGGAAAATTCATCTTGTGGCAATTGAGCTAAGGATATTTGTGAAGTAATCAGAACAATACTATTACAATTTAATACATTTACACATTTGCTAGCATTTCCCTTGGCACACGCTTACAAATTTACAAATTTGCTAGAATTTTTTCTTGTTTCCCTTGCAATTTCAAATCTGGGTGCCCCCTTCACAATAATATAAACAGATTGTGCATTCCATATAAATTTTAAAAGAAGGAAAAAACTTGTATGCCGCAAATCTGAACCTTGGTCGTTGAAATCCATAGAGCTTTGGCAGAAAACAAAGGAGGCGACCTTAAAACACTTTTAAATACACTCGGATTTCTGTATTGATCGATGTTCACGTAAGGAGAAATTTTGGATCCTCCAATTCTTAGAAGGTTTTTCTTCTTATTATGGTAGATTTCCTTTCTCCCATTTGTTGCTTTCTTTCTCTTTCTACGTTACAGACTCTAGTTGCGTATGAACTTTTCCCAAGGCTATGTTTTAAACGGAGGTTGATTCTTCTTATTTTGTAAATGGTAATTGGGTTCATGAATAAATTTTCTCTCTTTCAGTGACCATTGTTATCTTGATAATGGTGGCTTTGAAACATTAAAAGGTGGCTTCAATTTTTAATTGATTCAACAATGAATTTTTTCTCTAGATGGTGACAACGCAATTTGTATTTTTCTCTCAAATCCATACGATGGCTTAATTCTTGTATGCCTCTATTAAGTGTGGTAGTTTCGTTAACTGGTTAGCGGCATATTTCTTTTATTGAATTTGTGACAACAAATACAAATTTTTCATAATATTAATCCATTTTTCTTTCCTTTAATGAATATACAAAACTATATGCATTCACGAGCACACTTCCATTGCAAGTATTCACAAATGTCTCTAATTCAAGTCTCGGTGGCGCCACTAGGTCATAAGTATTCACAAGGCTGTCCATGTGGTGGCACCCTTTCGTCATAGTTGTTCTCAACTCAATACACTCAACTCATAGTTAACTTTCATGCACTATATAAACTTCACGTGGGTATCATATGTATGAGGAGTTGAATTTTAGAACTTGACTGTAGGAAAGAGAGACTCAAGTCATGGGTTTTAGAAGATCATCAAGCACACACATGTATGTAGAAAAAACTGCAGAGAATAATACCATTGACTAATGCTTTAGAATATCATCAAGCAGACACAGGTATGCAGAAAAAAAACAGAATAATACCCAGTGTAGGTCTCAATTTTGAAGGATGACAAAGCGACAAGATTGTGAGCTAGCAAAGAGGTAGAGGGTAGAAAAAGCTGGCAGTTGTAAGTGTTAAAACATACAACAGACAGGAGTTATGGCAGAGCTTTGTACATATACCAGTGTTGTGGAATAACTCCATTGCTTGATTTTAATTGTTGGCAAATACTTTATTAAATATTTATATAGCAGGTGAGGAGATGTTTGGTCTGTCGTGTACTAAGGTATGTGTCTCATATTTGTAACTAAAAGACAAAATATATTTACATTATATATTAAAACCCTAACCATTTGGATTAGGTTATCAACAGTGCACAACTTTAAATAAGTAACTCTAGGTAATTAACAAATCATTTGACAGATCAATAGTGTCCAAAGTGCAAAAAGAATTTCCTTTAAGTCAAGGCTCTAAGGAGTCATGGGCTTTATCACCAACTAACATCGTCTCTTGGATAAGCACAATCCTACCTATATTGTCTCTAATGAGTCTCTTGAGACTATTTAATTTGGAGGTGCCCTTAACCCCACAAGCATTGAAAGACATGCAAATCATTCGGTAGCCTTGGGAAGGGATTTCGTTGCTCCAAGGGCCCTTTGTATATTAGATTTCTTTCCAGGAATTACATCAAGCATCACCTTTGCTGGGATTTAGAAAGGTGAGATTTTATATTTGCTTACATGGTAGATAAAGAGTCCACGGCAAGGCCCCCTTTTGAAGGCACCTCAACTTTTTTTTTGACCTAGATTTGAGGTCATATATCTTTTGAGGAGGATTCAAGATAAAAGAGATGCACGCTTCGGAAAACCTTCGAAGGAATAGAATCCTTTTCCTTGGAAGCATTAATTGGGATGGAGAAGATATTAAGGGGGGAGTAATCCAAAGAAATTCACAAGAGGAGAAATGTCTTGGGAGAAACACAGAGAAATTCACAAGAGGATCCTTAGAGTAAGAGGCAAGAAAGTGACCAGTTTGAAAATGAAGAGAATGCAGACGGGGGATCAAGATGTTGGCAGGGATTGACAAGGTGTTTCTTCCCAAGCATATAGCCAATTACTCACATGAGATTAGACAAATTGTTATGGTGGTGTTGATTATGATTGGGAAGGTGGTGCTTCCCAAGAATTTATTAATTTTGTTATGGATCAGATGCATAATGAACTTCTTAAACTGGAAGGAAGAGACCTCAATGGCTCTAGTGGTAGAAAAATTGTCATTAGTTACAGTTATTGGAGATGATGATTGGGAGATTGTTGGTCCTAACAAACAAGTTGCAATAACTAGAACACAAGGCTTTGTAGAGTTACAATTGAGTGCCATCTTTGGAGGGAAATTGAGGAGTGTTGTCAAATCAAAAGATAACACAGTTTCAACTACAATTCAACCATTCTTGTTACTTCCCTTGGATATTTTACCAGAATTTGTCCATACTATCGAGGATTCTCTTCATTTTTTTTCTTCACGAGAATCACTTGAAGGTTATAGAATTTCAATAGGCGAGGCAGGGGTTGTAAGTGCAAGAAAATCTCTAAAAATACAAACATTGCCTAAGGTGTTGATATTGCACTTAATGTGCTTCAGCTTTGGAATTACAGGAAATGGAAAACTACATAAACCTATACACTTTAGTCCTGAGATTATTCTAGGTTGTAATTTTTTGGCGTCTCTGAGAATTAAAGGTCCGCGATATGACTTACTAGCTACTGTAACGCACCATGGAAGGGACCCTTTCAACGGGAATTATACAACTGATACTAAAATTTTTGATTTCCAGTGGTTATGTCTGTTGTTAGTTTGAACAAAGTATTGCATGATCAAGCATATATTTTATTTATAAATAGATGCAAATTCTACGAGTGTAACAATATGTTGCAGCTACCAAGCTATGCATTATCTGCCATTATCTGATCAAAAGGTGTTCATACTCTTTTCAGTGTGGTTCTCAATCAAGGCTTTGAATTCCTTGAACTTGCTAAATACTTTGTCTTTGTTCTTCATGAAGTAAATCCACGTCTTCCTAGAAAATTCATCAATAAAAGAAACATAATATACATACCCGCTTAGTGAGCTTGGTGACATAGGACCGCATACATCGAAGTGGATGATTTCCAAGATTCCTTTTTCTTTGCTTTCGCTGCTTGGAAATGTCTTCTTTGTATTCTTTCCTTTCACACATCCTTTGCAGACTCCGTCATGTTTTGCTTATACTTCTGGAAGACCTTCAACAACTTTGTTTGCAAGAGGTAGTGCTCTATAATGAACATGTGCAATCCTTCTATGCCAAAGTTCATTTGGATATACTGTGTCATGGACCAAGGCTTGTTTTGGATGGCCCTTCAATTTGTACAATCCTCCTTCTTTTTCCCCAATCACTACTGCATCATCGATATTCTTTCCATTCGGACACATCACGACTTGACCATATATGAATGCAACTCTCATTCCTTTTGAATCTAATGCAGATATGGAGAGGAGGTTCTTCTTGAGTCATTGTACAAAGAATACTTCCTTCATTGTCATAGACTTTTCAGAGTCTAGCTTAGAGGAGGATTCCCCACTACCTTTTATTGGATATTGGTAGTATATCCAAGCTTCACCTTGTGAGGTGATTCATGTTCTGATAGTCTCAGAAAGGGTTCCTTGAATCCTGTCATATGTTTGGAAGCCCCACTAGCTATGAACCAATCATTACTTCCATGAGTAATGTTTCCTGTGAGAGAGGAAATCAAAACATATTCTTCCTCTCTTGAAGAATCTTCACTTTCATATCTCGTTCTTTTCTTGGATAGTTCATCATCCTCTATAGCATGGGCATGGTGTCTTCTTTGGTTGCTCTTTTTCTTATTCTCTCTTTTAGGACAATCTCTTGCAAAGTGTCCTACTTCATCACATGTATAACATATGATTCCAGAAAAATATGTTCTAGTGTTATCTTTGTGAGAGTGCTTACCTCTGGGGTCATGAGATCTTCTTTTGGTTTTCTTGGAGTGTATCATGAGAGCTTGATCTTCACTTCCCATATTCTCTTCTTGAGCTGATTTCTAAGCTTCTTCTTGAGATCACTCTTCTGATAGTATGTTGAACTTGACTAACTTCTTTCTAGCACATATCCCTTGAGTAAAGGAGTCCCATGATCTAGGGAGACCATTCAAGGTGGTCATTACAATCTATGCATTTTCCACTTCTTCATCTACTGCTTCCATTTGTTCCTTGATCTAAGAAACTCTTGTGAAGTAAGACTGGATGGTCTCCACATTCTGAATCTTAACATTCTTCAACTCGTTCCTCAAAGTCATCTTTCGATTTATGTTCTTCTCTTCAAACAATATGGTTAGGGTATCAAACATAGATTTAGGTGTCTTTAGGGAGGACACCTGTGGTATGGTGATCCTTGATAGAATCAGCAATGATCCTCTTTTTCATAGCCAACTTATTCTTATGTAAGGCCTTTGCCTCATCTCCCTATGGAACTAGAACCTCCTCATTGATATAGAAGTCCATCTCATTTTCTTCCACGACCAGGAAGATCCTATACTTCCAAGCTTAGAAGTTATGAGCTACCTCAAGATTTTCATCATGATTGGTATGATGTGACATCTGAACTGAGAAACTAAAATGGAAATACAAAAGATTTAGATCTTACGAGGTCAATATGTCGGATCTGGATTGGAGGCTAAAATCTTGTAGAGCTGTTTCAGGAGCAGATTAGAGTTTTTATTTTTTGGAGTTTTGTCTAGCCAAATACTTTGAATTTGATCCCTAACTTCTATTTTAGGGAGGAGATCAATCCAGGCCTAATCTCACTGAAAAATTTAGCTTTTGTGAAAAGCCCTAATTTCGGTAGGAGTGTTGGGTCCAAAACTGAAAAACCTCAGAATTGGATTATGTTTCGATAGAAATATGTGCCCTAGGGAGGAGAGTTATTCCAACCTACTTTTGCTGAAAATCAATGGAGAAAGATCCACAAAGTAGGAATCTCTAGTTCCTGTAGCTGTACAGTGTCTTCTTCTCAGGTTAGCTCTAATACCATGTTAGTTTTTAATCATTCAAGCTAGCATTATGTTAGGATATTTAACTGAGAGAACAACAAGAACAACAACCAAACAGAAGAGACAATGAACACAGTGTTTTTCCTCGGGGAAACTATAAATGGAGAAAAACCCGCAACTTCCTCAAAGATAGAATCAGCACCAAAAGTAAAACCCCCAAAACAGTAAGATGATCCCCCGACAGTAGTAACCTATTCCTTTCTTTCCCTGATGTCTTTCTCTTCCTCATCTATGCACTACAACTGGGTGTGGATGAGTGTGTGATAAATAGAGAGGCTAGCTCTCTATTTATACTAATTCCCGACATGACTAAAAACCTACTAGGGCTGACCTCTCTAGGAGAGTCTAATAACCCTAAGGCCCTGGAACTGTGGGGACTTTCCCTTAGACAATAGGATGGTTACCCTCAATAACTTGACATGACTTGTTTACATTATAGATCCTCCCGATCGGACCATCGGGGCATGACATGACTCAATGATATTACAAATTTATCCCAGAATAAACATCGGGTTACAATACATAAGAAATACAAGTGAATACATTCCGACATTACAATTACATCAACAGATAACATGCGAACACTAGTGGAAAATAAGAGATTAGTGACCACGAGACTAAAATTTTTGGTCAACATAGTTTTTTAAAGGGCTAAATGACCAAAATTGATAATTCTAAGTGAGTTAACTACAAACGACCAACATAAATGACCAGTTTTGGTCACGAGATAAAAACCAACTAAAAACAACCAATATAAATGACCAAATTTGATCACGGGATATTTAGACTACAAATGACCAGATAACAATTGGTCATTTATTTGGTCATTTTTAGTTGTGTCACTCCCACGATGGAAAAAATTACAAATTTGACAATGAATTTGTACATTTTACTAAATTCTAACACTGCAGATGGATTCAGAGACCCTATTAATGGAAACTCTAAATCCATCTGTTGTGTTTATGGGGTCTCTGAATCCATCTACAGTGTTAGAATTTAGTAAATTGTAGACCCATCAGGTGTCATAGCTCAGCTATTGACACTAATTTAGCTATTATAATCAAGAAATATTTATACACTAGTGTTACAACTCAAGAATTAACACCAAATTAGTGTCATTGATCATGATGATGTCCGAGAGAGACACCAAATTGATGTATAATATCCCTCATATATATGCAGGTTTCTTTTAATGTTGTATTATGGACCTTACACCATTGATTTCCGAACTACTTTATAATGCTCCAGTACATTTACAACATTCTAATCGAGTGGGTTTACTCATTAAGGAGACTACCCAATACAATGAAATATTACACCCTCATTCACTGATCTACTTTATTAAACCTTACCATCCAATCAATTGAATGCTTGATAAGCCTTATTGATGGACTAGGCTCTAGAGCAGCTCACTCCTCTAGATGAATAACCATATTAAAAATAAATCGTTAAAAATTCAATAATTTTACATTTTTTCTCATTATAATTATGATATAAAATTAGTTAATTTATTTTTCAACATTTTCTTTTATAAAAATTAATTTTATTTTTTTAATGAAAATTTTCAATATTTAATTTTTGGAATTGTGAGTGAATTAAAGTTTTTTAGTTTTTTTTATAAAATCAATCGGTGGATTAAATATTTTTTATTTCTTTTTCTTCACATCAATAGAATAAAACTAAAATTATTGTCAATGGGGGTGGAGGGAACCTCTACACCCTCATTGTACAATGGTGTTTTTAAATAGCCCCCTTTTTATGTTTCTTTAGGTCTTTGAACCCGTTTTCACAGCTTCATGGGATTGTACAGCTGTACCAAGGGAGGTAACCATATTAGTCCTAGTAAATGTGATGGGTTTCTTTCTTTTGTTGTTAATATTTTAATGAATAGGAAATGAGAGTTTATCATACATTTACATCAAACCATGAAACCTCGGAATTGTTAAAAAAGCATATATGTACATTAAGTCTGTCGTCGATGAACCATAAACCTTTGAGAAAATCAACATGCCGTCGATGAAGACGAATACAAATTTATTAATATAATTTATTAGAATGTTATTCATTAAGAACATAAAGGTTTCAGGTGTGCTTCTCAACCCAAAATGCATTACAACAAATTCATAATGACCAAAACAGGTCCTAAAAGCAATCTTAAATATGTCTTCATCTTTATCCGCTCCTGGCATTAGAGGAATTTTGGGGTCTAAAATGGACCTCCTAAGGAAAATAATAAAATAATAGTTAAAATAATAAAATAATATTGATTAATTTTGGAGGAAGAAAGAAAAAAACTACTTTTTGTGCTTGTATTTTCGACATATCTCCTTGTGTCTTTACTCAAATTTCGATCGAGAGAGCTTGTTGGATGCGGAATTTGATTCCGCATCCAACGAGTACCCACACTGCATACTTTTAATGGACCCCTCTACCCCAAAAACAAGAAATACCTGAAAAAACGTGATGATGACATCATTATCACTTTTTTCAGGGATTTCTTGTTTTTGGGGTAGCAGGGTCTGTCAAAAGTATGCAGTGTGGGTACTCGTTGGATGCAGAATCAAATTCTACATCCAACGAGTTCTCCCAATCGAAATTTGAGTAAAAACACAATGAGATATGTCGAAAATACGAACAAAAAAAGTAGTTTTTTTTAATGACAAATATGCCAATTCAACCATTATGGTTGACTTATTTTATTGCAATTCTATTGGTTCTTGAATTCCAACTCACAAAAACTTATTTTGGCACGTTTTCTTATAAGGCCCATTTTAGACCCCAAATTTCCTCTAATGTGGTATCCAAACCTTAGGTCTATTTTTAGAGAAGATTGTTGCACCAAGGATCTGATCAAATAGAACATCTATCTAGGATAAATTATATCAATTTTTAATAGTCATTTTATTTAATTGTCGATAGTCTATACACAACATTAAGGTTGTGTCTTTATTCTTTACAATAAAACGAGTGCTACCTAAGGGGAAATAGCAGTTCAAATATACTTTTGGTGAGTTAATTCTTGTAATTGTAATTTGAGTTTTCTAATATCTACTATGTTCATTTGGTAAGGAACTTTTGATGTTAGTACATCTCCAGATTAGATTCATTGTAAAGTGTATGTCTCTTTTCAGAGGTAGTATAGGGACTTCTTCCGAAAGATGTCTTTAAAATCCTTTAAGATAGGTATACCTTCTATCTTAATTCTATTATCATTATCATTACCATCCATTAAATAAAAAACAATTACTTTAAATCCCTTCCGTGCATATTTTTTCATTTGTACAGTAGAGATCTCTCTGATCGTAACTTTTATGGAAATTCATTTCACTTTAATGGGGTTTCCAGTATCTTCTATGCATGTAAAGGTTCTGTCAAAACAATTTTGCATTACTCTTTGTTTTTCTAGTCAATCCATTCCTATCAACATATCATAGGAACCTAATGGTAAAATATTCAGATCATCATGTGTATTGAAATCATTCATTAGTATTTTACAACCTTTAACATAACTAGTGACTTTATGTTTAGTACTTGTGGATAACTGCACCACCCATGACTTATCAAAATTTTCATGTACTAATTTACATATTTCAACAATCTTATGTGATACCTAACTCAATATTTCCCCAATTAGTATTGATCAATTAATATTGAAATGGATTTACTTTTTATCATACCTTCGATCTCAACCATTGATGTTTGATGTCCTTCTTGTTGATTCTCCAATGTACGAATGAATCTTGGTAAACTCCTCGCCATGTCTCCAACTGTACCAAATTTTTGAATGGATTTAACATTAAGTTTTTTCTTTCGTATTGGACAATCTTTAAAATAATCTGGCTCACCACATTCCTATGATTTTATTGGTTCCCTCTATGCACTGTTTTTATTAAAAGTAGTGGGAGGTTCCCTTTCTCTTTCTATACGATTCTTTGGTTTAAAATTTTTATGGTTACTAGCTTGATAACCTTTGGAATTACTCCTTGTATTTTTGTTCAATTTATTATTCTTCTTTCTTGGATCAAATTTATCTTGTCTTTTAGCCCTCCAATTTGGTACACTTTCTCTTTTAATTTTATTATGGTTATAACAAAAAAAATATTTTTGCATTGGTTCTTCTAGCGTCTTCGGTTTGTCATACTCAATCCACTCCTTAGACATGAGAGGAAAACAGCTGAGAAAGTTTTGTAACTTTGGGTTTGCATCTATTATATTTGGTACGTAATGAAGCACACTCAGGAATTTACAGCAAACATCTTTCATGGTTAGAGATCCTAGTCCTAACTCGTAAAATTCCTTATCCTTTTCTCTCTAGTATTATTCTGAGAGGTATTTTCCTTTGAAATGATTCTTAAATTTTTTTCAGATTATGTATCTTTCCTTATTCCTTTTACTTTCTTTATATCCTGCCACCATATATCCACTTTTACATCTAAATCATTTATTCATCCCTGACAGCGAGGCTTCCGCTTGTTTTCCTTTTTCAATCTCAGCATTAAACATTAGTGGTTTAATCTTTTTAAAATCCTTATATATTTCTTCATATGGTTTGTACTTCCTTTTATTTTTATTAACATCACTACTTTAACTAGAATCTTGTTCTTTTTTTGTGTGGTATTTCAGCGATTCCTCACTGGATGTTTCATCCCCATGACTCGAAAATTCCATTTTTCTTACCTTATGTTTGTAAGGTGTAGTTTCTGGCATATTATGTTCATGCTCTTTGTTTTTCTATTTTTCATCATTACATATTTTAGCTAGTAAAATATTTTTCAGTTCCTCTTGAACTTTTAGTATTCCTTCATTATCCTTCCTAACTCCTTTTAACTAAGACCTTAGTTCATTAATAGTTTTATTTTGACTCTTATTAAGGTTTACCCATATTTCACCATCCCTTAGATTACCCTCTTCATTGTTTATAGGTTTTCTAGGGTGAGACTCTTCTTTGGTAGAAATCCCTACTTCTGTCATATTTTTTCTACAAAAATAAAGTTATCATTATCTTTGTGCTTGTAAGAGAATAAAAAAAATAGTCTTCTAGTTTAATTAATAGTTTTAGTGTTGAGTCGGTTTAGGCCTAGTGTTGTAACTATGTTTCGATACAATTTTGTCACACACCTCAAAACTCCATATATATATATATATATATATATATATATATATATATATATAGAGAGAGAGAGAGAGAGAGAGAGAGAGAGAGAGAGAGAGAGAGAGTCACTACATGCTTGTAAAGACATCTTTTATAGTTTTTGTTCTGTTACTAAAACATACTTTATTGCTACATGACATGTTGTTCAATGTAGATGTTTACTAACAGAAAAATATCATCTTAAACCTACATATGATGTTTTTGTATTAAAATATCTTGTTTTTTAATTAACTGTAACATGGTCGTATTAAATTTTGAAGGCTTAATATTCATTTTTAACTTTACTTTTTTCTTTCAACTTTTCCTCAATCATTGAACTAGACTCTAAAAAGTAACCTCCAATTCATTTATATGTTCAATACCAAACTTTTAGGTTTATTAGTCATTTTGCAATTTATCTTCCCACCGTGCTCTTTTGAAATTTATCTTTCCACAAATAGCCTTCCGCAATTGCGTGTTGCAGATTGCCGATTGCATTTCATCTTTTTCAAATTAAGGCTTCCGCATTTATCCTTCCGCAATTGAGGATTACGATTTGTAGGTTTCCTTTTAAGTTTTTCAAAATAACCTTTTACTTTTATCCTTCCGTAATTGCATATTACAGATTGCGGCTTTCCTTTTAACTTTTTCGAAATAACCTTCCACAAATCCTCTTTCTTCACTTAGATCTTTGCTAGTTAAGAGCTTGTAGTTTGTTTTTAAACGATTGTGGATTCCATTAAATGGTCTTACAACCACATTGTTATGAATCGTATTTTTGATAAATGATTTGGTTTAAATTTGTGATTCTTGCTACTGTCCATATATTCTAGTGAGATCTATGAGAAGAAATATTTAGTCCTTTATTGATCAATTGAAATCATGGTTATGAAGCAGTTGTAACAGTTTCTGGTTAAAATCATTTTAGATCTAAATGTTTATGTTTAGAGATACTTGGTTTCCATCTCGGATGGACTTATTTCCATGCATTGGGTTTAGAAATATTTGTTGTTTGAGAGGATATTTGGGCATTTTAATTACAAAGTTCTAGCATTGATTATAATGTTTGCCTTGGGTTTAATACGTGTATGATTAGGTTGGCCAAACATGATCTTGGAATCAGTTGTGAGAAGATTTAGTGGTAAATAATTGTGAATTTGATTGTAGCATTCTTAAGGGTATGTGTATCATGTAGATTCGATTTGTTTTCTAAAAAGTAGGAAAAATAACTCCTTTTTGTAACTGGAAGAGGAACTAAATGTCTAAGAAATCTTAGTTCTAGAAACACACCTTATAATTAGTCAAGGACGGTAAGTTAATTAGTGAACTAATAATTTTTTAATCTCTATGTGAATGGCTAAATAATTTATGATTACACAAAACAACATAATTATATGTTTTATAATTTTATACAGATTGGATATTGATAAATCCTTCGATCCTCATCTATAATGGGATTTATGAAATAGATTTATTTAATATGTTATAAATCTAAAGAAGGATCTCGGATCTTAACTTGATGTAACATACATAAATAATTAAATCTAGATTTTACATGCTTAAAAGTACTAACATGAAAGAAGATCTAGTTCAAAAACATCACGGGGGATTCACCTTGTCAACTAATATCTTATCACGTTCATTCATAAAGAAGATTTTAAATTATGAAAAATTTGTTCAATATATTGTAGGTATTTGGGAGCTACGGAGTAGGTATGGGGGGTTTATAAGTATTATGGAGGTATAAAAAGATGTTTATGGTAAATATAGGGAATATATTTTAAAAATAGGCTTTTTTAAATTGGAAATATGTATTGGGAGGGGGGATCAATAAAATAATTTTGGTATGTATTTATCAATATCTAGTGAAATTATGGATATTATTTAATATCCCATGATCAATGGTGCTATGGCATGGATTCAATGAGTGAATACCCCATAGAAAACATAATAAGAATGATTAGTGAACTGACACGTAACAGAACCATATTCTATTTAGATGCATAATGGATCGGAACTTAAATAAGATACATAATGGATGATTATTTAATGCATATGCATAATAAATTTATGCTAAAAGAAATAGTTGTTATTCCACGATAAGAATGGAAATCGTATTGTAACTTGTTATAACAAATAAGCAATAGGAAAAGAGCATGGAACCATTGCTTGGAAAACATAAATAGAATATCTTTTCCTCCCAAACAACTTCTAGAGAATCCAAATCACTTGTTCTAGAACCCCTAAGCATGTTTGTTGAACTACAAGACAAAAATCCACTTAATGCGTCATCTCTTGCATTATCAGATTCAATCCTTCTTTAATTCTAGCCTCCTGCATGTTATTGGACATACTATTATATAGTATTTTTTCTAGGAATTGGTCATTTATGAGCCTCTTCCTCTTTAGTACTCAACAAAGAGTTGTGACATGATTTTGGGGAAGATTCCTCATGCACCTTGAGTTTTCAGGAGCTACAACCACTTGTTTTATCCTCTTGTGGTCATCAAACACTTTTCAATAGCTATTTCATTTATGTCCCCTTCAACATATTTTATTAATCAAAGAATAATTCATTACATTTGTTTTATTTTTTACTTTTGTGTCAAAAATACTTAAAATAATAAAATAAAATATCTTAGCAAAAATTAATAATAAATTATTAATTCTTGGCCTTTTACACTTAAAAAAAAATACATTATCAATACAAATGAATTAAAAAGCTTATAACTCAAAAATGCAAGCTAACGAAAACACTTATATACTATGTCACTTCAAGTTTCTTACAATATCCAAAAATATTTGATTAAAGTTCTTATCCCTTCCACAAACGGAAGACTCTATCTAAAAAATAAAAGGAAATTAGACTACACAAGGACCCAACAACCCACTTTTGTGAGGTTAAAGGAACTTGCATTGTATTTTATAAATTAAAAAAAATATATTAGAAGTATAGATTTGATTCTTAAGTTTTAGAAATATAATGTTAAAACTTTATGGGTTTTCTTTTGGCTATATATGAGTAAAAGAAATATGGATGGTCGTACTTTTGATGCTTTGGCCGTTAAGTGAAGGTTCAACTCACAAGTGAGAATGGATATCCAATAAGTGGAATGTTGTTCATAATCTAATTTTTATTCTCTATTTTAAAATCAAGTCTTATTTTTTCAAAGAAAGTTTATTTTTTTTAACTTTTTATTTATTAAAAAATATTAATCTTTTTAATTTTAAATATATTTTTGTAAATATAAGAAGTATTATATAATTTAGCTAGATGCGTTAGCTTAAGTGGTTGAGAGTTGTGAGTTGTAAGGAAAATTTTTTGTGGTCAAACCAGTTAATGGCATGCATATATATATAAGAGACTCACTTGATGTCTCTATCAGGTTAAGCTCTTTAACAATTTCTCTCCAAAATTGTAAACCAATTTTAAAAAAAAGTACTCTGCAATCTAAAATTAAAAAAATAAGATTATACCCTACACAAAAATGTTTATTGAAATATGTGAAAATTTTGAATGGTATTTCCCTCACATGAAATGATCAACAACTTTTGAAAACTTATGCATTTAAAAATATATAATAAATCAACTTTTGAAAACATCTACATTTAAAAATAAATATATAATATTTACTAGAATTGAATCAATACATAGCTTTGAATATTAAGATGATGCAATCCTATTGTAGAAATCCTTTTCTATATATAATTAATTGATTCAATACATAATTTTGAATATATATATATATATATATATATATATATATATATATAATTCATTCAATACATAGTGTTAGTTTCTTTGCCAATAACTAAATGCATAAGAAAGTAGTGCTTAGCTAAATAAAGATGATTTTTAAATGCCAATAATTAAATTAACCATAAAAAAATACTTTATCTAATGTTACAAAAACTATCATCATGATTTATTAAGGAAATTAAATTAAGTTTCTTTACATTTACCAATCACATATATACTAGATAAGAAAGCATGACCAAGAATTGGATTCTAAATGAATAATAAATGTGGGATTCCATTGAACATGTCTAACACTCAACAATTGAGTAACTAAAATTCAGCATCAGATGCAAAAAATGACAAACTAAAATTCACCACCATATGGAATAGTATGTGTTTCACTTTCTTCATCCATTTAATAAACTTAGCCTACTGCAGAGCATTCAATGTAGATGCAGCAAGCATCAGTGAGGCGTTAGATACTCATCCTGCTGTAGAGCATTCAATCCACAGGCATGAGTGAGGAGATAGATACTGAGCATGTTGCAGAGCATTCAATCCACCTACAACAGGCTGAGTATTTATCCCCATACTCACTAGAGGTACGAACAAGGATTATATAAAGTCCACAATTAATTATTTGAAATGACAATGGGCTTCCCGAGTGGAATCCATACACAATAGTATGCGTTTCAAATTATTCATCGATTTAATGCAAGTAAATGATGGTATCTCATGATATGTAAGTGGCATGAAAAAAATTAAAAAACAATAATGAGTATATACATGTTTATATTTATTCATACCTATGTTACAAATATAGGGATCCTATAGGATGTGACTATAGGATTGAAACATTTATAAACCTCTATACATTGATATTTTGATATTTCTGTGATGAAACCAAATATAACCACTAAAATTAATAAATATATATATAATTATTATTTCAAAATTGATGTATAACTTGTATTTAATATTTGATTTACAAATGGTACAGAATCAATCAAGAGATCAGGTGAATTACATATATTTAAAGGGGAAACATTCAAATTGGAAGTCTTCCTTTACCTTCAGTACCTCTTTATCGCTTCATATAATTGAATTAAATTATCACCCCTACAAAAGAAATTATAAAAAATAAATATGGTTTTTAATGATGGAGTGGGTATCATTCCATCTTATTGCCAACAAATGGATGTCACTCTTACAATTTGTCAATAGTTATTTCTTAAGAATAAATATTTGAAGCTAAGGAAGGGATGGGATCCTCTTTGATCCGAGCAGAAAAGATGTTTCTAGGTATTCTTGGGGACTTGGATGCATGTCTATTAAAGTTTTTGAGTTATATTCCTTACTCTATGGATCAGAGATAATCGCATCCTTGATAAATTTCTCAAGCGATGATTTTTATGAATTCTCTTCTTGTAATAAAATAGTTTCATGATGGATTTTTCAGTCACAAGGGATTGAAAATCACATTCTCAACAACATTGCGTGGAATATCCAAATCTCCATTACATAAAATATCTCTACTTTTCACACATCTATAGGAATAATAATTGTTTGGTTGATAAACTTGCTAACAAAGTAACTCAGTTAGACAAAGGTGTAATGGTTTTAAACAATGATCTCCTAACTTTAATGAAGGGTATGTGTCTATGCCTTCTCCTCAAATCCAAAATTTGGAAGGGGTGCAACATCTTTTCTAAAATTCTATTTAGTTGAAAAAAGTATTATTTATGCATGAATCGAGGGTATCACGTGGCCATGCAATCCCATGAACTAGAGTTTGATATATTCCATTTATTTCACACATTTCGCATGTCTTACCTACATTTATCTGGTTCAATCATGGATAATTATGGAGCATAATGAAAAATAATGGAGTCTATAGGATGGGATGAATTTGAGACTAATATTGGATTCAAGATATTAATGTCTTGTATCAAGAAACTTAGCTCAGACTTGAAGTAATGGATATTCTCCTTTTGTCATGTTGGTACTCGTTTTTATATGGTTGAGGTTTGGTCGTTGGAAAAACATGGGATTTCCTGCTTGTGGTCTAAAATTTGTTGCAAGGAAATAAACCCATGGTTGTTAAGGGAAGGAAGGGGATCATGTCGATGGTTTTCCATTTGTGTAATTCTAGATGAAATTGGATTGCTTGGAAGTTCAACTATATTTCATTTTGTTGCCCAAATTTTGATATGTAGAAGCATTCTACGTGCCAAGGAAGACCGTTAGAAACATACTACATCCTAATTTTAGTTAGATACTACGTGTCGAGTGTAGTTAGGGACTGCACCCCACCAACACTTTTGAAGTTATGAACCAAATCCTACATAAATACATATTGTAAAGAATTGGGTTTTGCTCGAACATATTTTGTGAAATATTGTGAGTTAGTTTCTGTCAGTAATGTTCTAAGGTGCTTTTGTAACTAGCTAGTTGGGTTTTAAGATGATATATTATTTTTATGATATGATGTTTTTGGTTGTGATGACCGTATTAATGTATGAATGAATTACCATTAAGCTATTGAGATATATTTGAAGCTGTCGATTGTACTGAGTTCTTGAAAATTAATATAATATAGTTTTTGTCTTAAAATTTTCTTGTACAATTTCTTGATGATTGAATGTACGATAAATGTTAAGTAGTTTAGAAGATGAATTCTAGCTTGATAAAGGTTAAATTTCATGGTGAAGTGAAATAATGAACACACTAATTATTAAAAACAACCCATCTTATCTTGTTCATCCATGTAATTAGTCCATATAATTTCCAACACATGTCTTAAGTAGGACCTTATCCTTCTTGCAGGATATTTAAAATCCCAATTCCTATAGGGTTTTGTTTGTGATGCAAGTTGAACACTAAATGTGAAAAACAACAGCTAGAAAGATGGTTATGTTGTTAGTATCTGAGAGGGAGTGAAGGGAACATGAATAAATGAGGTGTAATCACACTAAAGTTGATATCGAAGAATGTTGGAAATCCAAGAGGATGTGTTTTCACAATAAGAGACTAGAGGACTCTAAATTTAACGCTATCGTTGGAAATACAGGTATCTTTATTCATTTTTGTATCAAATTTTCTTTCATAAGGTTCATGTATTCTTATATGAATGGACATAGAGGAAATTAGAGATCAATAGAATCTAGAGGGAAACTTGGCCAATAGAATGGACTAAGGAGAAGATAGAATAGTTGAAAGACCTAGATAATAAGCAGTCTAGAGCTACTTAATTTTGTTTCTTACATGTGGAAGATGGGTATATCATAGAATTTTGTATAGGATGCAGTGAATCATATAGACATGTAGAAGCAATATTTGAAGAGGGTCCAATAAATATATTCTTGGTGCATATTCCATTTTCAATAAAGATGTTTATTGAGAAGGTCCTGGTGACAATGAACCCCAAAATCATGGAAACATAAACCCCATGTTAAGGTGGTGGGGTATGAAGCAGTGGGAGAATATGTAGGTGTAGAAAAGGATCCAAAAGAATGATGACTCTACAGAAGGAAAATATATCTAAAAAGGGATGAGATAAAGTGGGCAGCAAGAAGACATAAAAGAGAAAGGAAGATGATAGGAAAGAGAGTGTTGATTAGAAAGGACATAAGAATGCTAGAGATTGGACTACATGGCGAGAGTGTGTAGAAGGGTCCTTTATTCTAAAGGTCTCACAAATTATGATAAATAAGAGTGCTTAGAATATTAGAGATCACAAAAGAGGCATGGAAGGGAAGAATGTGAGAGTTTCCAGTGAGAATAGTGGTATCATCCCCCTGAGGCAAAGAGAAGAAAAAAACCTAGAGGATGTGGAAGAATAAGAAGTGTAGGATAATGGAGGAACTTGTATGATGGGAGAAGATACTCTGCATTTTGATTTGATATCTCATGGATTTAGTAGTATCAAAATAAATAAGCCAAGGATTTTATGATTCATTTGAATCCCTTAGTTCCCTTTATCTAATCAAGAAGACTATTTATTACTTACTTTTGCATAGGAAGAAAGTGTCGAAGAAGACACAAAAGAAGAAGTTAGAGGGATATAATATAGTTCTACCTGAGAGAATAATTAAAATATATAGAGTTGAAAAGGTAGAAGTAATACAGTAGTTGAAAGTAGAAGTAGTAGTTCACATTTACCTATAATAATGATGACAAAAACATATTATACACTGAGGCTTCCCATGTTTGATGGGATAGGTAAAGATGACATTGAACAATATTGATTTACTGATAATGTGATATGGTCCATGAAGAAAATTACATATGAGGATTCCAAGATTGCGAAAGTAGAGAGCACATTAAAAGACAAGGCTTTGACATGGTATATGAAATATAGGAGCACTCTCACTGCAGTGAAAATCGTACAATTAGAAACTATTAAAGAAGAACTTCTAAAGGAGTCACAGAAACCAAAGTCTAAGTCTCATTACATTATTGAGGTCAAGGAAATTAATAAGACAACTTGTGAGTCAATGTGGAACTATGACCAATGATTTAATATTTTTTTTAAACGATTTAGTTTCCAAATCCAAGATGTTCAGTATTGTGCACGGTTCATTGTGGGGATACTACCACACATCAAAGTTCCATTGGCACAGCAAAAGGTGGTTACTTAGTCAATGAACTTGGAAATTGCAATAAGGTCGGAGATGACTCCTATAGGGAAGCCGTTGTTAGGAATGGTGTTTTAAGAAAAAAATTGTTAGATTGATCATGCAATTACAACAACTATCTACTAGAAAGGAAGTAAGATAACATGCATGGTGTAGCTTTTGTACAAAAAAAGGACATAAAAAAATGAATTCCCAATGATAAATAACTACATGGATTCCAACGCACCTAGTCTTTTTCATGCAATGCGTAAAACTAAGTGGTATGAGATCTATTGAAGTTAGGGACATGCATCTCCAAATTTACTAACATGACAGTATTACGAAATATCTATGCATGCACCTTTACAGAGTTATGTGAGTTTTGACATGATGTGAAAAAATTTCTATTCTCGAATTAATGAACGATAATGTTAGTTTTTAATAATTCAAGCTAGCATTATATTAGGATATTTAACTGAGAGAACAACAAGTACAAAAATCAAACACAAGAGACAATGAACACGATGTTTTTCCTTGGGGAAACCATAAATGGAGAAAACCCAACAACTTCCTCAGAGAAAGAATCAACACCAAAAGTAAAACCCCCAAAATAGTAAGATGATCTCCCTATAGCAGTAACCTCTTTCTTCCTTGCCCCAGTGTCTTTATCTTCCTCAGCTATGTGCTACATTTGAGTGTGGATGAGTGTGTGATAAATATAGAGGCTAGCTCTCTATTTATACTAATTCTTGACATGACTAAAACCATACTAGGGCCGACCTGTCTAGGAGAGTCTAATAACCCTAGTGCCCTAGAACTATGGGGACTTTAACCCTTAGACAATAGGAGGGTTACCCTCAATAACTTGAAATGACTTGTTTACATTATAGATCCTCCTGATTGGAACATCGAGGCATCACATGACTCAATGATATTACAAATAGATCCCGAAATAAACATCGAGTTACAATACATAAGAAATACAAGTGAATACATTCCGAAGTTACAATTACATCAACACTCCCTCTTAACAAGGAAGGTATTCTCTCGACACAATTCTCATCACTCGTCTTCTTTTGTAGATCTTCTTGTCATATGCATATTCAAGTCATCTTCGTCTTCAAGTCATCTTCATCTTTGGATCTATATCATCACTCGATCTAGATCATCATCATTGGATCTAGATCATCACTCGATCTGGATCATCATCACAGGATCTCGATCATCACTGGATATCATTACTGGATATGGATCATCACTAGATCTGGATCATCGCTGTTGGATCTAGATCATGCCTCGATCTGGATCATCTCGGACACATCATAACTGGATCTCAATCATAGCTCGATCTGGATCATCACTGGGTCATCATCATATGTGCTATCTCATGATTATTCTTATCATAGGAAGTTCTACAGAGCCAACCTTTTTTCATGCTTGTTGTAGGCCTAGCCACCATGTAGGTCTTCTTCAGTGCTTATGTCTGACCTACTCATTAGAATGGCCCACCCAGCACTTACATCTGACCTACTCATCAAAAAGGCATGCCCAACACTCACATATAATCATGTAGGAACTAATCCTATAATCACATCAGAAAGGCCCAGCAGTCACATTCACCAGCTTGATAGGACACAACTACTATCATCTGTGAAAGAGCTCAGCACTTACATATGACCTACTCCTCAAAAAGGCACAACACTTACATTTGACCTACTCGTCAGAAAGGCATAACACTTACATCTGACCTACTCGTAAGAAAGGAACAACACTTACATATGACCTACTTGTGAGAAAGGCACAACACTTACATTTGACCTAATCATCATAAATCCATGCACTCACATCTGATATTGTATGAACCAATCCTATAGTCATATCAGAATGGCCCCCAGTCCCAGACTGAGCTACCTCGGAACTAACCAGGTGCCTCCATTCTCGAAGAGAATGGCAGTTGACATTACATTTGACCTACTCGTCAGAATGGACAGCACTCACATATAACATGGAAGGAACCTAATCCTTTAACCATGATAGAATGGCTCAGCCCTTACATATGATCAAGTGGGAACACATCGCTCTATCACATTAGAATGGCTCTCAATCCCAGATTGAGGATTCCTGTGTAACATACCCCTTGTACCTCAATGTCGTTATGTGTGAAAAGGGTAAGATTTTCACTTCAACTGTTAACTGATGAATGAGTCAATCCTGTTAGTGGTATATTTTACAAGGCACTCCAATGAGGCATATCTAATTAAATTCAAAATTTCAACTACATGCATTGTGAAACTATCATTTGACCGGTTGCTTCCCTCCTCCTCTACAAAAAAACCAAACATACCATTTGCATCCAATTTACTAAGATCACTATTGATAAACATAAACCAAGCATGATCATTATGCCTTCCAATATTAACATCATTAAGTAATCCACTCATTGGCAGAGTATTTTAGGTGTGGCAATTAGTTTGTCATATACTCCAATGTTCGCTTGATTATTTGACTAACAACATGGATCTCCCTTAAGGATTTAATGATTTTATTACTAGTAAATATTTAGCCACTAGACTGTAATGACCCCATGCCGACGAGAGCGAGAATATTCTTTTTGTTCCTTTGAAAAGGCTAAGAATATCTTTGAATGACCATCCTTAAAAAATATAACATCATGGAAGAAAAACTAAAGAAAAACACATTGTGAAAATCGATTACCAAAATGTTGTGAATCAATTGTATTAACATTGACCCTTACAAATTATTAACAAGAGTAATGTTGATATATGCTTAACAGGTTAGGTAGAGAGTTTGTTCAATAATTCCAACCTTGACTCTACATAATTCAACCATCCACCATGTCAGTAGCATTGGAGATGAACAATCATCACATGATTAGGCCGTTAATTATATCATACATGTAACATCCCCAATCAATAAAAATTTCCTATTAAGGTACAACAACATACACTATTTATACTTTAGTGTCATTCCTTAAACTATCACTTTTATAATGTACCCATTTAAACACATTTCAGCGTACATTGAACTGTAACTCTTACACTATGTGCCTCTAAAATGAATTACAATTAGTTAATTTCAATCATTAACCCTTAACCACAACGTGTCTATTAGTAAGGGTGTAGAGTTATCACATTACCATCCCATTTAAGCAAAGATGTTATAATTAAGGACTATCCATTTCATAGCATACCATTGAAATCTTCAATTCACAATATATTAGTAGTGTTGGCACAAATGTCTTCATTATCAATCTAACGTGTTTATCAATCTAAGGTATTAAATCAGTTGCACAACAACATTAGAAATACGTAATGAAATACAAGGAAGATACAACATTTAGACACAAAATCGAAAGGACACCAATGTACGTGGTTCACCCAATTCATGGGTTACGTCCACCAAACTGTCACATCCTGTGACATTTATTTCATTAAAGATTTAAATCCACAACAAAATTGTTGTCATACATTTATGTACATCTCCAAGACTCCCTTTTTACAGAGTGTTTTCTAAGATGTTGAGACACTATTGTTATCTTTATCATCCTACCATTTTGTTCTCACGAAAAATATATCATTTTGTCCTCTTCTAAAACCAGCTAGGATTAATCCATAAGTTGTAGGAAATCCCATAACTAGACATATCCAATACACAACGTTGGGTCTATAGGTGCAGTTAAACAAGTGATTCAGAACTGATTAAACAAAACACTAGCTCACATGGATTTGTATTGGCTCCATATAGTCATCCTTAATACCTATAATTCCAGTGATCTGATTTAATAGAAGTCCATGACTATGTGCCACTACTGATGATAAAACAACATATGCGAGGGTCTAAACAACATGAATACCAAATCTACCTCTAATACTGCTAAGAAGGATCCATACGAATGCCTACACAGGTCATGGATCTATATACACAAGTACTAAAATTCAGATCCATATTAGACGTGGTTGTAGTCATATTGACACCTCTGTATTTAATATATTTAGCTCCCAAAAACAAACGCAGAATTTATATAAATGAATTCATATCAAAAGGAATACGATCTCTGTCCTATGGATGCTACGGTAAGTTATAAGTCCAGATTTGTAAACTCAGATCTATAGTCCAATGAAACTTTATAAACAAAAATTTCCTATTATATGCCACCTATATCATCTATGCCTACTAGCCATTAAAGGATGGATCCAGGCATCATACCTACCAAGCAACCAATTCGGTACCGAATGCATCAAACAACAAGCATCAGTCCGTGATCAAGGAAAATATTATTTTCGATAAGCATAAAGGTTCCTAAAATCGCATGCAATCAAACTTCTAAAATGTATAAACATAATCCATCTCTTAGATAAGTAAAATGCGGGCAACGAAATTAAGTTAGTCATCAACTGAATCGCAAGAATGTATTGTAGGCTTATGTAGAACTATTTCTACAAGATCTGCTAGCTTATACATAGTAAATCATACTTGGCTAAAAAAAATGTACCTACTAAGAGTTTGGTCCGAGGTCGAGATAAAAGAAATCGTTATTCCCCTTCAGATCAAATTTGCAGACTCAAGATCGTGCATAAGATAAATATTTGCAGGCAACCCATGGATTTTATCAAAGAGCTAAAGTGCAGGTAAAAGAAATTGCAGCATTATTGCTTGCGGTTCAGACAATGCAGTAAATCATAGGAAAAGAAAAACATTTACCCAATTATGACCAAACACTGATACTATGGTGAGTTAATCCCACGCAAAAGAAAATGGAGGTGCCTTCATCTAAATGACCACTATTCGCCCTTTTCCCCATTTTTGATTGATCAGAACCTATACTGTGCTCGACATATAGGATCCTGGACCTTTGGATTCCTCCACCTTCACATAGGGATTCGACAGGTCCCTTAGAGGCTAGAGGCGCGAGTTCTCCCAAAAAACATCCCATTTCCTATTCCCCATAAAATAAGAGAGTATCTCTCACTTCCCAATGCCCAGCTCGTCCCCTTTTAAGAAGTAATTCCTCCCTTAAGGAAAGAAAATCATGCCCACATAAATAGGAAAATTAATTTCCTCCTAACCGTTCCTTCTATTCCTTAATGGAAAAATCCCATGAAATCAGCGGTTGTTTTCTAGGAGCTCGCGCTGGAAAAAAAAATCTATAACTTTCTTTAAAAGTTAATTCATTGAATGGTGATCCCTTTTCACAATTTTTCTATTTACCATAATTTAAGCCTTTTCAAAAGAGTCAATTGAGGTGTGTGGGATGCTGATGCACTTTCCCAAAGTGATAAAGGAAAGAATTGATTTCTTACAGGTATACACCATCTGGCTGCAATTATAGTCATAATTCTAGTTAAAAAGCATCCAATGTGACTCGTGGTGAAACATGTTCTCAAGTCTCTTTTAGGTTATTTAAAGAAATCTTGGAGACATACTTCCTTTTCTCATAAATATGTGAATCCCTCTTAAACTTGTTATTGTTTATATATATATATATATATATATATATATATATATATATATATATAGATAATCTAGTAACTTTCTTTACAATGTATCTCTACACTAGTTAATTAGGAATCATGGCTTTCCCATTGGTTGTTATAGGCATTTTTATTTGCATTTTTGTTCATAGATCCCTTTTTCCAGGGATACTATATATATATTATGTATGTATCCATTCATGTATTTATAAAGGATAATATGTATCTAGAAAGGTAAGTCACTACCAAGATACCCTTTTGGGATTAGATATTGTAGTTAAACCTTTTGAGGTGTATTACTTTTAATAAATTTTGAGACAACTATAATGTTTTCTTAAGATAAAGCTTCAGCTTTTTGATCTAGGTCCTAGGGAGAACTCTGTGGCGCAAGATTTTCTTGAGACATGTTAGGTGGATTCATCCTTGAAACCCAGTAGGTATGTCAGTCTACTTATGACTTACCTTAACCTTGGATGACACCTAAGACCTTCGGTTTTAGAAAACAAATATGTAATCCTTCGTCCAATTCCAAACCTTGCCCCCTCCTAGTAGATGTAGTTTCCCATCGTTTAAGTTCATCCCTATCTTAGTCTCCCAAGTCTTTCACTTAGGAAATTACTTTACCTAACATATAAGGTTCTGTTGGTGGGGCCTTGGCCTTGAGCTCCTCACCAGAGAACAAGTACAATAGACAATCAGAAATTACAACATATTTTGGGCAGAAATTACAACATATTCAAGAGTTTACAGAGCATTTAGGGGTTTACAAGAGGGACATTACATCTTGGTACCTCATCAGGTAGCTCCATTCCAAGAATGGAAATAGCCCTTATATCTGATCATGTAGGACCCAATCCTACAGTCATATCAGAATGGCTTAGCACTCAACTCTGACATGGAAGGAACCAAATCCTCTCACCATAACAGAATCACTCATCCCTTATATATAACCTACTCATTATAATGGCTTTCAGACTCATCACTTCTCCTTGGAAGGGACCTCGATTTGGAGAACACCAAGCTTCTCCCTGAAGTACCCAAACTTGAATCTGGAGAATGGCTTCGTCAACACATCAACTATCTGATCATCCATCACAACATACTAGAGCTTCACTGCTCCCCTATGCACCATATCCCTGATATAGTGATACGTGATCTCAATATGCTTCGACTTGTCATGGAACACTCGATTCTCTAACAACTTCACACAACTTTGGTTGTCACAATGTATACAATTAGCATCCAACTGGATATCAAATAAATCATACAGTAGCTTCCTCAGCCATACTGCCTCACAACTAGTTGAACAGGCTGCGACATACTCTACTTCAGCTATACTCAGTGCCACACAGGATTGCTTGCTACTAAACCAAGATATCACACCTGATCCCATACTGAAGCAACACCCTAAAGTGATTTTCCTATCCATGGCACTACCTTCCCAATATGAATCAACATAAACCTCTAGGTTAATATTCTAATTTTCCTCACACTTGAGCCCATAATCATTTGTACCCATCAGGTACCTCAGAATATGCTTTGCACGATTCAAGTGAACATGTCTCAGATCTATCAGAAACTAGTTGAAGTTGTTCACAGCAGAGTAAATATCTAGTATTTTGTTATTTAGGTACATCAAGGACCCAATCATATGATAGTACATCGTAGCATCAACCTACTCTGATAAAGCATCGCTCAATAGCTTCAGGTTTGATTCCATAGGTCTGTCCACAGCCTTGAAGTGCATCATCCCAAACCTCTACAAGATTTCTACTGCATACTTCCCTTGCCCAAGTGAGATTACATTTGCACTCTGCCACACCTCCATACCTAGAAAATAATGCATCATACCCAAGTCCTTCAACCTTGGTTGTCATCTTCAACCTTGTAGTAAAGGTTGGAATCTGCTTTACTTTTGGTAAATCCCAAACTGGATAAAAATCTATCAATTCTTCCATACCATGTCCTGGGTTCCTGTTTCAAACCATACAAGGCTTTATTCAATCTACATACATGAGACTCACCATCATGTGTCTCAAAACCAAGTGGTTGTTCTACATACACTTCCTCTTCCACTACACCATTCAAGAAAGTAGTCTTGACATCCATTTGGTGTATCTTCCATTTCATCACTATAGCCAGAGAAAGTACTGATCTGATGAAAGTGTATCTGGCTATAGGTGGAAAGGTTTCCTCATAATCTATTCCTTCTTTCTGGGAGAAACCCCGAGCCACGAATCTTTCCTTGTATTTTTCTATGCTACCATTTGCAGCATGCTTGATCTTGTAGATCCATTTGGAAGTTAGAACTAACTTCCCTTCTGATCTTGGGACAAATCCCAAACATCATTCCTCATGATTGATTGATACTCTTTGATCATAGCATCCTTCCATTATTTCTGTTCTGCCGCTTCTTCATAATTGGAAGGTTCTTTATTGATGAAATCACATAGTAATGCTACATACCCGGAGCAGGATCTGGTCCTCTTTCTTTCTCTGTGGTTCTCTTTTGGAGCCCCATATATTTCCGCACCTTGGATAACTTCTCATACCCAAGTAGGTTTCCTCTTATGAGGATTCTTCTCTAGAGGTGGATCTACAGGTCTTTTTGGTTCTTCAACTTCCCAATCTTCTTCTTGAGTTTCTTCATTCATGGTTCTATCATGAATTCTAGGTGCTTCTGCTTCTTCAAGTTCTTTAGTAGGTCTCTTTCTGTATTTGTTGTAGGATATGTCTTCATCAAATGTTACATCGCTACTGATTTCAATATTCTTGATTCCTAAGAAATATATTCTGTAATCCTTCAAGCTTTCAGAGAATCCCACAAGTATACCTTCTTTCCTGAAGGATCTAACTTGGTCCTCTTCTATTTTGGAATGTGTATGTACACAGGATAGCCGAATATTCTGAGATGGATGACTTCTGGTTTCTTACCGGAGAAGAAATCTTCAGGAGTCTTGTTCTCAAGTACACTGTGTGGAGTACGGTTCTGTACATACACTGCTGTTTTGGCAGCTTCTGCCCAGAGATGCATAGGAAGATCTTGATCATGATGCATAGCTCTTGCAGCTTCCATGATAGTTCTATTCTTCCTTTCTACAATCCCATTTTCTTGTGGATTATAAGGAGTGGTCAACTCCCTATTAATTCCTATGTCTTTATAGAGCTCTTTGAATTCATTTGAGGTGAATTATCCACCATTATCTGATCGAAAGGTCTTGATATTATTTTCAGTGTGGTTCTCAATCAAGTCTTTCAATTCCTTGAACTTGCTGAATACTTTGTCCTTGTTCTTCATGAAGTAAATCCATGTCTCTCTAGAAAATTCATCAATAAAATAAACATAATATAAATACCCGCTTAGTGATCTTGGTGACATAGGACTGCATACATTGAAGTGGATAATTTCTAAGATTCCTTTTTCTTTGCTTTTGCTGCTTGGAAATGTCTTCTTTGTATTCTTTCCCTTTGCACATCCTTTGCAGACTCCGTCATGTTTTGCTTGTATTTTTGGAAGACATTCAAAAAATTTTCTTGTAGGAGGTAGTGCTCTGTAATGGACATGTCCAAGCCTTCTATGCCAAAGTTCATTTGGATCTACTATATCATGGACCAAGGCTTGTTCTGGATGGCCCTTCAATTTGTACAATCCTCCTTATTTTTCCCCAATCACTACCGCATCATCGATATTCTTTCTTTTTGGCCACATCATGACTTGACCATCTATGAATGCAACTCTCATTCCTTTTACATTTAATGCAGATATGGAGAGGAGGTTATTCTTGAGTCATGGTACAAAGAATACTTCCTTCATTGTCATAGACTTTCTAGAGTCTAGCTTATAGGAGGATTCCCCACTACCATTTAATAGATATTGGTAGTCATCTCCAAGCTTCACCTTGTGTGGTGATTCATGTTCTGATAGTCTCAGAAAGGGTTCCTTGAATCTTGTCATATGTTTGGAAGCCCCACTATCTATGAGCCAATCATTGCTTCCATGAGTAATGTTTCCTGTGAGAGAGGAAATCAAAACATATTCTTCCTCTCTTGAAGAATATTCACTTTCATATTTAGTTATTTTCTTGGATATTTCATCATCCTCTGCAGCATGAGCATGATGTCTTCTTTTGTTGCTCTTTCTTTTATTCTGTCTTTTAGGACAATCTCCTACAAAGTGTCCTACTTCATCACATGTATAACATCTGATTCTAGACAAATATTTTCTAGTGTTATTTTTGTGAGAGTGCTTACCTCTGGGTTGATGAGATATTCTTTTGGTTTTCTTGGAGTGTATCATGAGAGCTTGATATTCACTTCCCATCTTCTCTTCTCGAGCTGCTATCCAAGCTTCTTCTTGAGATCACTCTTCCCATAGTCTGCTGAACTTGACTAACTTCTTTCTAGCACATATCCCTTGAATAAAGGAGTCCCATGATCTAGGGAGACCATTCAAGGTGGTCATTACAATCTATACATTTTCCAATTCTTCATCTACTACTTCCATTTGTTCCTTGATCTGAGAAACTCTTGTGAAGTAAGACTGGATGGTCTTCGCATTCTGAGTCTTCACATTCTTCAACTGGTTCCTCAAAGTCATCTTCCAGTTTATGTTCTTCTCTTCAAACAATTTGGTTAGGGTATCAAACATATCTTTAGGTGTATTTAGGGAGGACACCTCTGGTATGGTGATCCTTGATAGAATCAGCAATGATCCTCTTTGCCATAACCAACTTCTTCTTATGTAAGGCCTTTGCCTCATCTCCCTCTGAAACTGGAACCTCCTGATTGATATAGGAGTCCAACTCATTTTCTTCCAGGACCAGGAAGATCCTATACTTCCAAGCTCAGAAGTTATCAGCTCCCTCAAGATTTTCATCACACTTGGTATGATGTGACATCTTAACTTAGAACTTCAAATGGAAATACAAAAGATTTAGATCTTACCAAGTCAAGACGTCGGATCTGGATTTGAGGCTAAAATCCTGTAGAGTTGTTTTAGGAGCAGATTAGAGTTTTTATTTTTTGGAGTTCTGTCCAACCAAATACTTTGAATTTGATCCCTAACTTTGATTTTAGGGAGGAGATCAATCCAGGCCTGATCTCACTGAAACATTCATCTTTTATGAAGAGCCCTAATTTACCGTAGCAGTGTCGGGTCCAAAAACGAAAAACCTCAGAATTGGATTCTATTTCGATAGAAAGATGCACCCTAGGGAGGAGAGTTATTCCAAACTACTTTTGCTAAAAATCTATGGAGAGAGATCAACAAAGTAGGAAGCCCTAGTTCCTGTAGCTGCATAGTTTCTTCTTCCCAGGTTAGCTCTGATACCATGTTAGTTTTTAATCATTCAAGCTAGCATTATGTTAGGATCTTTAACTGAGAGAACAACAAGTATAGCAATCAAACACAAGAGACAATGAACACAGTGTTTTTCCTCAAGGAAACTATAAATGGAGAAAACCCCACAACTTCCTCGGAGATAGAATCAGCACCAAAAGTAAAACCCCCAAAACAGTAAGATGATCTCCCGACAGCAGTAACCTATTTCTTCCTTTCCCTGGTGTCTTTCTCTTCCTTAGCTATGAACTAGAACTTGGTGTGGATGAGTGTGTGATAAATAGAGAGGCTAGCTCTCTATTTATACTAATTCCCGACATGACTAAAAACCTACTAGGGCTGACCTCTCTAGGAGAGTCTAATAACCCTAGTGCCCTGGAACTGTGGGGACTTTAAGCCTTAGACAATAGGAGGGTTACCCTCAATAACTTGACTTGACTTGTTTACATTATAGATCCTCCCGATCGGAACATCGGGGCATGCCATGACTCAATGATATTACAAATAGATCCCAGAATAAACATCGGGTTACAATACATTAGAAACACAAGTGAATAAATTTTGAAGTTACAATTACATCAACAGATAACATGCAAGCACTAGTGGAAAATGAGAGATTAGCGACCATGAGACCAAAAATTTTGGTTAGCACAGTTTTTTTAAAGTGATAAATGACCAAAATTTATAATTCTAAGTGAGTTAACTAAAAAAGACCAAGATAAATGACCACTTTTGGTCACGAGATAAAAACCAACTAAAAACGACCAAGATAAATGACCAAATTTGATGAGGTGATATTTAGACTACAAATGACCAGATAACAATTGGTCATTTATTTGGTCATCTTTAGTTGTGTCAATCCCACGATGGAAAAAATTACAAATTTGACAATGAATTTGTACATTTTACTAAATTCTAACACTGCAAATGGATTAAGAGACCCCATTAATGGAAACTCTGAATCCATTTGTAGTGTTGATGGGATCTCTAAATCCATCTATAGTGCTATAATTTAGTAAAATGTAGACCCATCATGTGTCATAGCTCAGCTATTGACACTAATTTAGCTATTATAATCAAGAAAGATTTATACACTAGTGCTACACCTCAAGAATTAACACCAAATTAGTGTACTTGATCATGACGATGTCCCACAGAGACACCAAATTGATGTATAATATCCTTCATATTAATGCAGTTTTCTTTTAATGTTGTATTATGGACCTTACACCATCGATTTCCCAACTACTTTATAATGCTCCAGTACATTTACAACATTCTAGTCGAGTGGGTTTACTCATTAAGGAGAGTACCCAATACCATGAAATATTACACCCTCATTCACTGATCTACTTTATTAAACCTTACCATCCAATCACTTGAATGCTTGATAAGCCTTATTGATGGACTAGGCTCTAGAGAAGCTCGCCGCTCTAGATGAATAACCATATTAAAAATAAATCCTTAAAAAATCAATAATTTTACATTTTTTCTCATTATAATTATGATATAAAATTAGTTAATTTATTTTTCAACATTTTCATTAATAAAAATTAATTTTATTTTTTAATGAAAATTTTCAATATTTAATTTTTGGAATTGTGAGTGAATTGAGGTTTTTTAGTTTTCTTTATGAAATCAATGGGTGGATTAAATATTTTTTATTTCTTTTTCTTCACATCAATAGACTAAAACTAAAATTATTGTCAATGGGGGTGGAGGGAACCTCTACACACTCATTGTACAATGGTGTTTTTAAATAGCCCCCCTTTTAACTTTCTTTAGGTCTTTGAACCCATTTTCACAGCTTCATGGGATTGTACAACTGTACCAAGGGAGGTAGCCATATTAGTCCTAGTAAACATGATGGGTTTCTTTCTTTTGATTTTAATATCCTAATGAAAAGGAAATGAGATTTTATCATACATTTACATCAAACCATGAAACCTCAGAATTGCTAAAAAAACATATTATACATTAAGTCTATAGAAAGATGGTGGGATACCAAGAAACACAATTTGGAATCGATCACTAAGAGGAGAAGAGAAGGCCGATTGGGTAGACCGGTTTCTCACATGGTTCCAGTTGAAAGTGCATTACAACTTAATCTCAACTACCACATACTTGTAAAACCCTTTAACTCATCATCGACTTCTTCATCTGTTGAAATATAGGAGGCTTCGATTATGTTGGTCTTGATTACGAATTAGCTCGTTGATATTCCAAGATCAAAGCGCCTCTTGAAAAGAATTGTTAAGTTCAAAAAACCCCAAATTAGTGATAAAAAGGAAAATAATGACACTACATAGATAATGATAGAAAGACAAAGAGTGATCTAAATAAGGGTTTGAATTTGGTGGGGCCCGAGAGAAAACGAAGAGATTGGCATGAAATCTAGGGTTCTAGTTGATGAAGAAGAGGACAAAATTTAATGACAAGAATTTTCTATGAAATTGGATGCATTGAAAACACCTTATAGTGCCGAAAATATTGTAATTAATTAGGTGTCCCAAGCATGACACACACAAATTTCTTATCGAGCTTCATAGGTGAAAAATGTTCAAGCGGGATTGAAGAAAATTTGTGCTCATGTGCTAATGTTTGGAAAATAATTCTTGTGTAGATGCATTATTCTTCATCCTCTATCAGTATCTCTATTGTTGCAGCGTTTTCTTCTTGTGTAGAGGCCATGGTATTGAGCATAGACATATTTCTTTCTTGTTGGGTAAAGTACAAGTAGTGGACGGCGAGTTCCTCTTCCTATGAAGAAATTGAATATAAGAATTTCTAGTAAATCATTATAATATTCAAAATCATGTTGACATTCTCATATTTCTTCATGTTCTTGACAATGATTAAAATATTTTTCCACTCTACCACAGATACAAAAACCCGGGTGATTGAAATTTTTAAGTCTATACCCTAATATTCTATAGTATTTACAGTGACACCCACATATGGTTTAGACATATTGCTCAATATTTTATAGTTGTAGACATAAGAATTTATACTAATTAATAGATATTTGTGCAAGAAATCTGTTTTCAAAGAATGTGAGTGGTGTCGAACTTAGCAAGAAGGTATTTATGTCAAAGTCTCTATAAGCTCTCTATAAATCTCCTTGGTGAGAGGTATGTTTATGATATCAAGAAGTATGATATATGTAATCAAATTTTATATTTTTGTTTGGGGAGGAGTGGTAGAGGTGATAGGTTCTAATCTATTTCAAGAAATACAAATATAATTATTGCTACACAAAAAGTCTTACTAGATAAGAATCAAGATAATAGATTATATATTTTATTGAATTTGAATGATAAATGATGAATCAGGGATAGATGCCTAATATGGTCAATGTATGGTTAGAAACAGTCTTATCGGAACTGGAATGGAACCTAAAAAATTGACCGGTCTGAACGGTTTACACGCTTGGTCGGCCCGGTCAGCAAAACAAAATCATCAAACCAGATTTTTTTCCAAACCCGGTACGAAACCGACCGGTCCATACTTGGGACTCACGGAATTCAAATTTTAAAAAAAAAACACAAACTAAAACCTAACCTATCCTTCTAACCTAACCCTAAGCCTATCCTAACACTATTTGTGTATTAATGGTTTGGATTCATATGTATGCACATGAATATATATGTTTTTTTACAGAATATGAATATTTTATGTTTCTTTCAGTCAGCCGTTTTTTTACCCGGTTTTTTGCTAGTTCCGATCCGGTTCACATTTTGGGCTTCGTTAGTTTGATGACTCGTCCGGTTCCGATAACATTGGTTAGAACCTTGGGAAAAATTTGGCTAGTATAAAAATATAAAAAACAAACATGTTTATGAAAATTGAATAAATTATCTGTGAGAATGGGTGATCGCATAACACAAACGCGTTTTACAATACCTTCAGAAAAGGATGTGTCTGTTACTTCAGCATCCAATCAGACTCAAGATACCCATTATATAAGAAGTGCAACTGATATGCCCCAAAGTGGACCATTGGATTCATCAGAACAACTTTTCAATAAAGATTACAGTCTTTCTTTGGAATTTAGAATGTTGAACATTTGGGGTCATCATCATCTGTAGAAAATGAGGAATCATCCCAAAGCTGTGACTTGGAAAATTTTGTGGTGGTATCAGGTATTTATAACATCAAAGCCTCACTGACATGCACTATCGATGCCTATTGTTGATATCATTTCATCCTATGTTTCCATTTCTACTCCAAAACTAGGATAAAAAACCTCTCGCCATGAAAATTTTAAAGGTGATTCTGTTAAGGCCTCAAGTCCAATGACAACTGAGCCTTTGAAAAATAAAAATGAAATTAGAAACAAGAATGAATGAATGGAAGGAACATGCTACATTGAAATATGATGACTTGAAGGAAGCTTAAGTCTCTTTTTTTGAGTTGACTAGAATGATCAGTGAAAAGAATTTAAAATTATCTAAAGAAATTGATTATGTTTCTATTGTGAGGATTTCTCATGTCCTCATGGTAATTCCTTATTTTCTCATGAAAGGTCATCAACTTAGATTTAGTATTTGTGAAATATTTTACTAATCTTGAACGTACAAATAATTGTTTAACTACCAGCCTACTTTTTTCAATTCTGTGGCTCAGTAATGGTTAAACATGTCTTTTTGTCCTAGAATGTGATCTATTTGCTCCTACTTGAAATTGTATTCATGTTCTTGTAGTGAAATTATGGCCATACTTGAGTTCAAATTATTGCTCCTATAGTTGCAATATAACCTTATTTGATTTTGGTTTCTTGGTCTTGAAGTGGTGTTCAGTGCACCTAATCAAATGGTGGCTTGTGTAAACACAACCCAACCTTATTGTGGCCGTCCTCTATAAAGACTATGACACTCATTCGATTCTATCCTTTGATCAATATGACTCTCCAATCTTGATGGAAAGTTGAGGCCCTTTTCTCTACACTCTAATAAATTCCCCTCACTAAGGAACCTTTATATGAAGTCTTCAAAAGTCTACTAAGAAGAAACTAAATATATACAAACATTCTTTTGGCACCATTAAGGATAGATTTTAGATAAAGAATGTACTCACTTTGGAAGTTTTGGGAAAATCTAGCTTGACCTTTGGCTTTAAACTAGATGCTTTTTCATTGTCTAATAAGTAAATAAGAAAGTACAACACAATTTTCCTAAATTATGACCTGTCATAACATTCTATCATTACCCATATCTTACTTATGACTTTCCTTCTAAATAAGATATACAATGTGAGAAGTTCAAAGAGTCATAATACTTAGGAAACAACCTAATATGACATATTCTTATTGGGGTAGGATAATATTGTCTTTATACTAAGCTCCAAGAGTCATAATTTATGGCCTTTTATTTTTTGAGCTTTAGTAGTTTGTAGTTTACGGATTTTTGGATAAAGACAATGACAATTAGTTTGGTGGAACATTTGAATATGAACTTTGATTAGAACATCATAACATCATAAGTATAGTAGTTTAAGGATATGTAATGTGGAAAGTGGTTGATTGAGGTGTATTTTGAGCTTTAGTAGTTTATAGTTTATGGATTGCATAGTTAAAGACATAACGGGAATTAGGTTGGCAGGGGATTTGAATATGAACTTTGATTTGGACTTATTAAAGATAAAGTTTTATTTGGACTTCATAGAGATAGAGGCATGGGTATATCGATTACAAGGATATGTAATGTGGTAGGTGGTCAACTAAGGTAATAATGTTTGTATATACCTTAACACTGAATTTCTTTCTATGAAATTTTCACATAATTGCATATTTGAATTGAATGTAGCCATAGAATCACAATAATCTTGAATTTTCATATTTAGCACATATTACTAAAAAGAAAATTAAAACATTAGCCATCACAAAAGGCACGTAAAAATTTACGCTAGGGAAAAACTTTAGGAAAAACACCAACAAAATAATTTTCCTTAATATGAGATGACTAAATTTACATAAGCATATTTGATGAGCAGAATTTTGCAATGGCCACAAGGGAACACATACCAAGACAATCTAAAGATGAAAAGTATTGAAGAGATAGGTTAAGGTTTCCATATTTATATAATCCCTTCAACTAATGATGTCATCGTGGTTTAGTCTTCTAGTGGTTTGTCTAGTTTTATGCAACATGTAGCAACCATGATCCATCCCTCCTAGAGATTTGTCCACACTACAGCAAGACCACTAGGACCTGTGTATTCCTATGACAACCCTTATATAAGTCCTTTAGGAACCTTTTGCACTACAACTACCTTCCTTGAGCCCTTGTATCCCTCAAAACTCTGTTGCAACCTTCCTTAAACTCTGCTAAAGCCTTGGAATCCCTTAAAACCTTTGCGACTACCCTCTATACACAAGATGGATCCCTATAAGGGATTAAGATAGTATACCACTATCGTGGTGGAGGAGAAAAGAGGCCCTAAGCCCATAACACATGCCCTAATCTTGTGACAAACCTCTAGTAGAAAATGGAAAACCATGATAGGGTTTGTGACAAATGCACATAAACTATAGAAACCCAAGTAGGGCTTGTAACATACCTTGTAAGCTCCAACATGCCCCCCTAGAGCTTGAATCACTTGTCCACAAACCATAATGTTATGTCTCATGAAGTGACAACAATATATGTCTAGCATCTGCATTTGGCTTCAAGGGAATCATGGATTGATTGAGTTGTAATTTTTATATGAAAGTATTTGAATAAGGAAAACAGTACATATTGATGGGAAAGTTACCTCATTCTTGAAAAGAAGTCAAGGGGTGCATAGTATGACTAGTATGATGCAAACAAAGTCCTTCAGAGGCTTCCTTTCATGACCTTCATTGATGGTGATTCTCAGGATTCCCTTTAGACTCTTGTTACAACTGCACATAATTGCTTAAAAGCTGCCGAGATTTCTGATAAATGCCCAGGAATTGTCCAAACTGCTGATTATGATTCGAAGGACTACCCAATAAGCCTCTTTCATGCCCATAAATTCTCCCAAAGCTTGAGAATTCACCCCATGTAAAATACAACGTAAGATAGTGGAATAGGTTTTTTGTTTACATGAAAAACCATTATATTTGATATTTCATAGAGGAAATCAAAATATACATCATCGATTCCTTTCTTCACCAATTAAACCCTAGTTTCCCCACACAAGCACACAATGTCTTATTTTTATCTCCACTTATCTCATATTAATGCATTAGTTCTCACACTCTCCACATTTGATATTGCATCTTGATAATGAGTCTGATCCGAAACTAACCACCAGATAAATTTGGCAACATAAACTCATGTTTCATTTTAATATTAATAAATACAAAATTTAATATTTATTTCTATATCCCAAAAATATAAAATATAAAATATTGTTTGAATTCCCAATATTAAAATTAATAAAGGAGAAAGCTTGAAAATATGCCAATACCAATTATTTCCTAAAGTATGGCCAAATTACATAATCTATAGCAAAGTAGCTAGCTTTTAATTGGAAGAAGGATGATATCAATTGGTTGTATGGAAAGCTTTGGAGTATTATTTAGAAAAAATAAATGTTTTTGGTGATCGTCTTTGAAAAGAAACCTTATAACCTCTCAAAATATTATAAATAAAGGGTAGGAGGTTCCATCTTTTGTATTTTGTATAAACAAGATATTGATTGGTTGTCCATATTTTTGTAGAGGTTCTTTTCAGCATTAAGGTTTTAGGTTTGGACTTTTGTGAAGGAATTGTTAATTGTTATGTTTCAACTTTTCTTGCGGATGCCTCTTTGGATGAAACTTTTAGACGATAGTTCCAAGTATTAGTTTCTTACAAACTTTTTCCAATTTTTATCTTTTGGTCAATTTCGAACATCAAGAATAAGGTAATTTTTGGAAACATTTCTAGAAAAGTCATGTTTTCTATTTTAAAAAGTATAAGACTACATACGATGAAAGAAAACTAAGAAGTCAAAGGTTTTGTATAATTGAAGCAAACTAAAAAGTCAAAGGTTTTATATGCTCCAGATTTATATTCCTTATCACTTGTTTTCTTTTTTACAGTGCCTCTTCCAATAACTTATGTGGATGTGGTAGGGTTCTTATTCTAAATAAGGATCATTAATTTAATTTCATGATGGGTGGGAAGACTTAAGTACTTTTAAGTCTTATGTGGATATGGTAGGGTTCTTATTCTAAATAAGGATCATTACTTTAATTTGATGATGGGTGGGAAGACTCTAAGTAGTTTTAAGTTTTATGTGGATATGGTAGGGTTCTTATCCTAAATAAGGATCATTACTTTAATTTGGTGATGGGTGGGAAGACTCTAAGTACTTTTAAGTCTTTAGAGTTTATTGTAGTTGATTGCTGTTATTGTGGGTATTTCTGATATTTCTGATATATGTATAAAGTGATCATTGAATAAATTAATTGCAATTTCAGTCTAGAGAGTGAAATCATTGATAAAAAAACCTAAATCTTATGAAGTTTGGATCCATTTAACAGATATCAGTATCTATGTTTAATTGCAATAAAATAGCTGAAGCAATTATTGAAGAAATTATAGCAGCAGCAAAACACGCTTGATTACTACCCTTTTGAACAGGTTTAAGTTAGATCCATTTTTTTCATAGCATTCTGTTAGTGTTTCTTGGGCACAAGCCTAAGTTATATCAAATATCATGAAATAACAAATAGCATTGCTTTTCTTGTTTATCAATCTGTCATAGCGATATCGCTTTGCTGACAACAATTTTCATTTTTCAATGATGGTTGCCTAGATATAAGGCTCTTGGGGCCTTTGTATTAAGATCGTTGACTGGATTTCTGGATCAAGATCACAAAGTAGGTTAAATATAATTACAATTACCTCCAAATGATATTTTTAAGTAAGACGAGTGTTTGAAAGTTACTTCGAAATTGTCAAACACAATGAGACTTGCAACTTCTTAAACTTGCTTTTACATGATTTCATGAATTGATGCAAAATCAACTACATTACACAACAACTTTTGTTACATGACAAATGCAACATGTTCGCCTATATCCCAATGGTTGCATCCACTTGGCGTCCTCTCAAAAGCTATAGGATGTCTAAAGCAAGACCTCAGGGCTCACGCATCAAGAAATTTCATGAAGAAAAGCAATTCATATTCCTACATATTAAGATTCTACTAATTTCAAGAAAGGAAAAATCAAACGGTGCAACCGTTTCCACCCAGACATAATGAAGAGGCAACAATTGGCATGGAGATTTATCAAACTGATGCATACAATGTATTTCTGTAGAAGATTGCTAAGCATAGCGTCCATTACTTGCCTAGATGGCGAGGGATGAAATGGAAAAATTATGAAAATGCACCCCACCTGACCTTGGATCATTTTGTTCATCAATATATTCATCAGATACAGAATCACTTGTCCACTCCATGACTGACTGCAGATTTGCACGAGCCATACCAGTGGGCTGCAATGGAAATAACTCCAGTGTCGGAGGTTCGCATAAATTGTCAGCATTTGTTGTCTCATTTGCTGTACTAGTAACATGTACCTAAGCCAGTGAGAACCCACCTAATGTTAGGGATCTTTAAATAGTTCATTTGTAGCAACATTGATTGATATTCAATAATGTATTGATAGATAGTTAGAAATTCAAAGCTGGAAAAATAAATGCTCTTATTAACTCATTACCTTTGGCATGATAACTACCAATTTCTGATTTGTAGAGAAAATTTCTAGCAACAAAGCTCTGAAGTATTAGAGACAGCAAACACAAATGCATTGCAATAATAAACTAATCAGGAAATAGAAAACTACTAGCTTTAGTTATAGTGAAATGAAATGTTCGATATTTTATTTCGAAGATTGAAGCAGATATCGTAGAGCTTCTTACTATTTTTGTGTGATTTCCTTGCCAAGGAAGGTTCTTGAAGAAAGTGATTGATGGATGCCATTCTATCTTGTTTCTGTCTCTGCTTCTCGCGAGCATTACGGTTTTGAAACTAGTAAAACACATTGTTTCTTTCAATGTTGCCATACATTCGGAGTCGACTAACGATTTGATCTATTTGATCGTGGCAGGGAGTGTGGATCCCTTGAGAGCATGTCGCTTCCAATAAAGCTATTTGTTCATTCGTCGGATTCCATATACTGCTTGAGGTACTGGATTGGCCTTCTGCCATTTCTTTGCTTTCTTGATATTCTTCTTGACATTTCTTGAGAAGAAAGCGATGTGTAGATGTTGATTGAAAGAGTTGCATGGCCTAGTGGTGGTATTAAACAGGAGAGAACGGAAGGGATCTGATTGCAGAAAATTACCTCAACTTCCACGAATGAGAAAAACAACCGAGAAGTTACATGCACTAGATTTTAGCTGTAAATGGAGATCACCATGCAGTGAGTTGTCGAGTTGTCGTTGACTTAGAATTGGGAAAAGAAAACTAGGCAGAGGATCATGCCTCGTGACAAGGGATCAAGATTGAAGGGCTGGCCTTAATTTCATATAGAAGGTTATATATTCATGCATCCCTTCATTGATGAAGGGCTTTCAAAAATCTCACATTTCAAATGACAATAATAAATTAATTGTACATTTCATTTACTTCATGACAAAAATTAAAAACAAAAAATTAAATTGCAAAATGGGATTTGTAAAATTGCACAAGTGAATGTATATCCGTGCAAGTGAATGTATATTGTGTTCAATCTTTTTGATTGGGGAATAAGTCTACAATTGCTCAGACGCTTTAAGGCTTATAATAAACAAGGAACTCAGACAGATGGTCAAGCCGGATAGTACAATCTATGGCTATAAATTTGGAAGTATGGATTGAGGACAAAAAAACGTGCTCACTTAAGAGACCATTTTTGATGGCATTGAGGGAGTTCAAAACAAGAGGCAACCTATGCTAGAACTCCAAAGCTTCAGTGATAAAATAAAATCTATAGGGAAAGCAGAAGCAACCAAAGCTGAATGTTTTCAGATTACTGAGAAATTGATAAACTATCAAAAAGATGCAGACTTGAAGAATAAACAATGGAGGTTTTTGCATAGTCATCATCTGAAAGTTTCACATGGCCAATTCAGAGAATTATCCTCTGACAAATATAAAACTAAAGTCTTCAAAAAGTAATAGGTTTTCAACTAATTAACTTGTGCTTGAATGCATGCACATCTCCCCCTTACAGTAACAAGAAAGGCAAATTTACATAAAATTACCTTGGCTGCCGAAGTTAGCCAATGAATCTAACCAGTTCTTCCTCAGTCGTTCATTGTGTCCTTCCAACCTTCTCCTGCAACTTCTCTTTGCGTTGTTAAATTCTGCTATGTTATGGAATCTATATAGGCACCACAACACCCAATTATTCATGTGTATTATCAAATTATATACTTAATATCTATGGATCCATGTTAACCTACTCATAAAAAAAAATAGTGAGGTGCAACCGTCTCCTGGTTAGTTACCTGCTACACTGCTCACATAAGCGTTGCTCGGTACCAAGAACAATGAATTTGGGGGCTTTGGAATGCATTTCACAGACTTTATGTCTTTAGTGATATTCTTTTGCATTTGCCAACACTACGTTGCATCCCTCCACTTGACAATGGGGAGGTTGTGCGGTTGAAGCCAGCAAAGCCCTCGGCTTCTTATAAACACAATCACCAGCGCTATTACCAGTGGTCACTAGATTAATTACCTTAGCCGAATTCACAGCGTCTCGAAAATGCTACCGCTTTGCACGTTAAGGAATCCTCTTGAACATCCTTGATGAAATTAATGTTATCTCTCATGGGACCCTCATTAGCACTATGATAATTGTCATTCCTGCCAACTCCCTAGTCCCACACAAGCCAACTACCACCATATTTCTCTGACCAGAATGGCTATACTCAGAACCCCCAAAAACATTACCACCATTTGCAACCCCTTCTACAAGCCAAGCCTTCAATAAATCATTGCCTTCGCTTTTCACAGAACCCTCAGCCAAAGGATTCTCATGAATCTTGACATCGAGAGGAAACTGTGCCTTATGATTGGCTGAACAACTCTAGTAGTTGATGACTTTAGTAAAATTACCAGCAGCCATCAGAGGCTCAGACAGGGGTGAGGACTCATGAACCATGTTCGTCCCACGGAATAACTCCTTCCCAATATTATAACCCTCTTCTGAACAAACCCATTCAGCCATGGGTAATCTCTCATACCTATCCCCAGTCGTACTTTAAAGCCCTGTGCAACCTTCCTAGTCCCAAGGACTCTTTAAATGCCAATCCTGCATCTTAGAGGGCCAGCAATGATCATAGCTACTACTGTTGTTACCACCATGATTTGCCATGGAATTTGAGTCCATATTCTTAAAAATGAATTCTTCTTCACAAGACCCAAACTAATCCAAGGAAAAATACAGATACACTTTCAGGCTCTTTTCACATGATGAATATTACCAAATCTAGCAATCCCATATTTGCTTCGATTTTCAAATCCGGGATGATTAAAATACTAACCTTGTTGTCTGAACAAAACTTCCATAAGAGAAATACTCCTGAGAGCCTCGTCCAACAGACCCGCATCAGAGAGCCCCTGAATAAAAACATCTAGGGCCATCCCCTTCTCAACCATGAGAATCTGCATTTCTATGGAAAAATCAAGCTCGCCCATTTTACAGAGCCCATCAATCAAAGAAATGTAGATGACAACATTGAGCTCGCAAACTATGGCCACCATCTCGTTCACAAGAACAACTACTTTAGTAAATCTACGGTGCTCACATAGCCTGTGTAAGTGGCATTATTGGGAACGCAGCTAGATAATCATCTCGTCGAGGGATTCAATTGACAATGCTTCCCTAGGGATCAAAATTCAAGCCGTCGATGCCCATCAAAGGGCTCCTAGACCGTTAGTGAAGGGGAATTTAAAATTTGCATGTCATTTAAAATGGGGTTTTTAATTTTTATCATTTTAATAAAAAATGGAAATTTTAAATTAAAATTACATTAGAAGGGCTAAAAAATTGTTGGTCAACAATTTTTGTGATTTCAACCTATGTACTAGCCTCCAAAACATTTCATATCATATTAAATGAGAAGATCCAATGCGATCGGACTGGGCATTGTCAATTGAATCCTTGGACGATCTAAATGATTATTAGTGGTTGCTTTCCCAATAACGCCACTTACACACGCTCTGTCAGCAGTGTGATTTCAACCTGTACGAGCCTCAAGATATTTCATATCATATAAAATGAGAAGATCCAATGCGATCAGGCGGGGCGTTGGTTTCCCAATAACCCCACTTACACGGGTTCTGTCAGCAGGGTAGATTTACTGAAGTAGTTGTTCTTGTGAACGAGATGGTGGCCATAGTTTGCGAGCTCAATGTTGTCATCTACATTTCTTTGATTGATGGGCTTTGTAAAATGGCCGAGCTCAATTTTTTCATAGAAATGCAGATTCTTATGGTTGAGAAGGGGATGGCCCCAGATGTTTTTACCTATGTCAGTTTGATTCAGGGGCTCTCTCATGCGGGTCTGTTGGACGAGGCTCTGGGGAGTATTTCTCTTGTGGAAGTTTTGTTCAGACAGCAAGGTTAGTATTTTAATCATCCCATCCCGGATTTCGAAATCGAAGCAAATATGGGATTGCTGGATTTGGTGATATTCATCATGTGGAAAGAGCTTGAAAGTGTATCTGTATTTTTCCTTGGATTAGTTTTGGTCTTGTGAAGAAGAAGTCATATTTAAGAATATGGACTCAAATTCCATGGCAAATCATGGTGGTAACAACAGCAGTAGCCATGATCATTGCTGGCCCTCTAAGATGCAGGATTGGCATTTAAAGAGTCCTTGGGACTCGAAAGGTTGCATAGGGCTTTACAGTACGGCTGGGGATAGGTATGAGAGATTACCCATGGATGAATGGATTTGTTTAGAAGAGGGTTATAATATAGGGAAGGAGTTATTCCGTGGGACGAACATGGTTCATGAGTCCTCGCCCCTGTCTAAGCCTTTCATGGCTGCTGGTAATTTTACTGAAGTCGTCAACGACATGAGTTTTTCAGCCAATCATAAGGCACAGTTTCCTCTGGATGTCAAGATTCATCAAAATCCTTTGGCTGAGGTTTCTGTGAAAGGCGAAGGCAATGGATTATTGAAGGGTTGGCTTGTAGAAGGGGTTGCAAATGGTGGTAATTTTCTTGGGTGTTCTGAGTATAGCCATTCTGGTCAGAGAAATATGGTGGTAGTTGGCTTGGGTGGGACTCGGGAGTCGGCAGGAATGACAATTATCAGAGTGCTAATGAGGGTCCCATGAGAGATAACATTAATGTCATAAAGGATGTTCAAGGGGATTCCTTAACGTGCCTTAAGCTAGGAAAGCGGCAACATTTTGGAGACGATGTGAATCCGGCTAAGGTAATTAATCCAGTCACTGGTAATAGTGCTGGCGATTGCGTTTATAAGAAGCCGAGGGCTTTGCCGGCTTCAACCGCGCAACCTCCCCGTTGTCAAGTGGAAGGATGCAACGTAGTGTTGGCAAATGCAAAAGAATATCACAAGAGACATAAAGTATGTGAAATGCATTCCAAAGACCCCAAATTCATTGTTCTTGGTACTAAGCAACGCTTCTGTCAGTAGTGTAGCAGGTAACTAACCAGGAGACGGTTGCACCTCACTGTTTTTTTTCTGAGTAGGTTAACATGGATCCATACCTATTAAGTATATAATTTGATAATACACATGAATAATTGGGTGTTGTGGTGCCTATCTAGATTCCATGGCATAGCAAAATTTGACGACGCAAAGAGAAGTTGCAGGAGAAGGTTGGCGGGACACAATGAATGGCCGAGGAAGAACTGGTTAAATTCATTGGCTAACTTCGGCAGGGAACATAATTTTATGTAAATTTGTCTTTCTTGTTACTGTAAGGCGGAGATGTGCATGCATTCAAGCACAAGTTAATTAGTTGACAACGTATTACTTTTTGAAGGATTTAGTTTTATATTTGTCAGAGGATAATTCTCTGAATTGGCCACGTGAAACTTTCAGATGATGACTGTGCAAAAACCTCCATTGTTTATTCTTCAGGTCTGCATCTTTTTGATAGTTTATCAATTTCTCAGTAATCTCAAAACATTCAGCTTTGGTTGCTTCTGCTTCCCCTATATATTTTATTTTATGACTGAAGCTTCAGAGTTCTAGCATAGGCTGCCTCTTGTTTTGAATTCCTTCAACGCCATCAAGAATGGTCTCGTAAGCGAGCACGTTTTTTCGTCCTCAATCCATACTTCCAAATTTATAGTCATAGATTGTACTATCCGGCTTGACCATCTGTCTGAGTTCCTTCTTTATTATAAACCTTAAAGCGTCTGAGCAATTGTAGAATTATTCCCCAATCAAAGAGATTGAACACAATGTAGGTAGGGATATACATTCACTTGCAGGGATATACATTCACTATACAATTTTACAAATCCCATTTAAATGACAAATCCCATTTTGCAATTTAATTTTTTGTTTTTCATTTTTGTCATCAAGTAAATGAAATGTACAATTAATTTATTATTGTCATTTGAAATGTGAGATTTTTGTTCATTTATTATTTTCATTTGAAATGTGATATTTTTTAAAGCCCTTCATCAATCAAGGGCTTCATGAATATATAACCTTCTATATGAAATTAAGGCCAGCCCTTCAATCTTGATCCCTGGTCACGAGGCACGATCCTCTGCCTGGTTTTATTTTCCCAATTCTAAGTCAACGACAACTCGACAACTCACTGCATGGTGATCTCCATTTACGGCTAAAATCTGGTGCATGTAACTTCTTAGTTGTTTTTCTCATTCTTGGAAGTTGAGGTAATTTTCTGCAATGAGATCCCTTCCGTTCTCTCCTGTTTAATACCACCACTAGGCCATGCAACTCTTTCAATCAACATCTACACATCGCTTTCTTCTCAAGAAATGTCAAGAAGAATATCAAGAAAGCAAAGAAATGGCAGAAGGCCAATCTAGTACCTCAAGCAGTAGATGGAATCCGACGAATGAACAAATAGCTTTATTCGAAGCGACATGGAGTCAAGGGATCCACACTCCTAGCCACGATCAAATAGATCAAATCGTTAGTCGACTGCGAATGTATGGCAACATTGAAAGGAACAATGTGTTTTACTGGCTTCAAAACCGTAAAGTTCGCGAGAAGCAGAGACAGAAATAAGAGAGAATGGCATCCATCAACCACTTTCTTCAAGAACCTTCCTTGGCAAGGAAATCAGGCAAAAATAGTAAGAAGCTCTACGATATCTGCTTCAATCTTCGAAATAAAATCTCGAACATTTCATTTCACTATAAGTAAAGCTAGTAGTTTTCTATTTCTTGATTAGTTTATTATCGCAATGCATTTGTGTTTGCTGTCTCTAATACTTCAGAGCTTTGTTGCTAGAAATTTTCTCTACAGATCAGAAATCTGCAGTTATCATGGCAAAGGTAATGAGCTAATAAGAGCATTTATTTTTCCAGCTTTGAATTTCTAACTATCTATCAATACATTATTGAATATCAATCAATGTTGCTACAAATGAACTATTTAAAGATCCCTAACATCAGGTGGGTTCTCACTGGCTTAGGTACATGTTACTAGTACAACAAATGAGACAACAAATGCTGACAATTTATGCGAACCTCCGACACTTGAGTTATTTCCATTGCATCCCACTGGGAGTGGACAAATGATTCCGGATCTGATGAATATATTGATGAACAAAATGATCCAAGGTCAGGTGGGGTGCATTTTCATAATTTTTTCCATTTCATCCCTCGCCATCCAGGCAAGTAATGGAAGCTATGCTTAGCAATCTTCTACAGAAATACATTGTATGCATCAGTGTGGTGAATCTTCGTGCCAATTGTTGCCTCTTCATTATGTCTGCGTGGAAACGGTTGCACCATTTGATTTTTCCTTTCTTGAAAGTAGTGGAATCTTAATATGTAGGAATAGGAATTTTTTTTCTTTGTGAAATTTCTTGATGCGTGAGCCTTGAGGTCTTGCTCTGGCCATCCTTTAGCTTTTGAGAGGATGCCAAGCGGATGCAACCAGATGCAACCATTGGGATATAGGCCGATCATGTTGCATTTTTCATGTAACAAAAGTTGTTGTGTAATGTAGTTTATTTTGCATCAATTCATGAAATCATGTAAAAGCAAGTTTAAGAAGTTGCAAGTCTCATTGTGTTTGACAATTTCGAAGTAACTTTCAAACACTCGTCTTACTTAGAAATATCATTTGGAGGTAATTGTAATTATATTTAACCTACTTTGTGATCTTAATCCAGAAATCGAGGCAACGATCTTAATACAAAGGCCCCAGGAGCCTTATATCTAGGCAGCCATCATTGAAAAATGAAAAATGTTGTCACGAAAGCGATATCGCTATGATAGATTGATAAACAAGAAAAGCAATGCTATTTGTTATTTCATGATATTTGATATAACTTAGGCTTGTGCGCAAGAAACACTAACAGAATGCTATGAAAAAAATGGATCTAATTTAAACCTGTTCAAAAGGTAGTAATCAAGCGTGTTTTGCTGCTGCTATAATTTCTTCAATAATTGCTTCAGCTATTTTATTGCAATTAACCATAGATACAGATATCTGTTAAATGGCTCCAAACTTCATAAGATTTATGTTTTTTTTATCAATGATTTCACTCTCTAGACTGAAATTGCAATTGATTTATTCAATGATCACTTTATACATATATCAGAAATACCCACAATAACAGCAGCCAACTACAATAAACTCTAAAGACTTAAAAGTATTTAGAGTCTTCCCACCCATCCTCAAATTAAATTAATGATCCTTATTTAGGATAAGAACCCTACCATATCCACATAAAACTTAAAACTAGTTAGAGTTTTCCCACCCATCATCAAATTAAAGTAATGATCCTTATTTAGAATAAGAACCCTACCATATCCACCTAAGACTTAAAAGTACTTAAGTCTTCCCACCCATCATCAAATGAAAGTAATGATCCTTATTTAGAATAAGAACCCTACCACATCCACATAAGTTATTGGAAGAGGCACTGTAAAAAAGAAAACAAGTGATAAGGAATATAAATCTGGAGCATATAAAACCTTTGACTTTTGAGTTTGCTTCAATTATACAAAACCTTTGACTTCTTAGTTTTCTTTTATCTTATGTAGTCTTATACTTTTTAAAATAAAAAACATGGCTTTTCTATAAATGTTTCTAAAAATTACTTTATTCTTGATGTTCAAAATTGACCAAAAGATAAAAATTGGAAAAAGTTTGTAAGAAACTAATACTTGGAACTATCGTCTAAAAGTTTCATCCAAAGAGGCATCCACAAGAAAAGCTGAAAGATAACATTTAACAATTCCTTCACAAAATTCAAAACCTAAAACCTTAATGGTGAAAAGAACCTCTACAAAAATATGGACAACCAATCAATATCTTGTTTATACAAAATAGAAAAGATGGAACGTCCTACCCTTTATTTATAATATTTTGAGAGGTTAAAAGGTCTCTTTTCAAAGACAATCACCAAAAACATTTATTTCTTTCTAAATAATACTCTGAAGCTTTCCATACAACCAATTGATATCATCCTTGTTTCAATTAAAAGCTAGCTACTTTGCTATAGATAATGTAATTTGGCCATATGTTAGGAAATAGTTGGTATTGGCATATTTTCAAGCTTTCTCCCTTATTAATTTTAATATTGGAAATTCAAACAATATTTTATATTTTATATTTTTGAGATATAGGAATAAATATTAAATTTTGTATTTATTAATATTAAAATGAAACATGAGTTTATGTTGCCAAATTTATGTGGTGGTTAGTTTCGGATCGGACTCATTATCACGATGCAATATCAAATGTGGAGAGTGTGAGAACTAAGGCAATAATATGAGATAAGCGGAGATAAAAATAAGACATGGTGTGCTTGTGTGGGGAAAATAGGTTTTAATTGGTGAAGAAAGGCATCGATGATGTATATTTTGATTTTCTCTATGAAATATCAAATATAATGGTTTTCCATGTAAACAAAAAACCTATCCCAGTGTATTACGTTGTATTTTACATGGGGTGAATTCTCAAGCTTTGGGAGAATTTATGGGCATGAAAGAGGCTTATTGGGTAGTCCTTCGAATCATAATCAGGATTTTGGACAATTCCTGGGCATTTATCAGAAATTTGAGCTGCTTTTAAGCAATTCTGTGCAGTTGTAACAACAAGCTAAAGGGAATCCTGAGAATCACTATCAATGAAGGTCATGAAAGGAAGCCTCTGAAGGACTATGTTTGCATCATACTAGTCATACTATGCACCCCTTGACTTCCTTTCAAGAATGAGGTAACTTTCCCATCAATATGTATGGTTTTCCTTATTCAAATACTTTCATATTAAAATTACAACTCAATCAATCCATGATTTCCTTGAAGCCAAATGCAGATGCTAGACATATATTGTTGTCACTTCATGAGACATAACACGATGGTTTGTGGACAAGTGAGTGAGGCTCAAGGGGGGCATGTTGGAGCTTACAAGGGATGTTACAAGCCCTATTGGGGCTTCTATAGTTTATGTGCAGTTGTCACAAACCCTATCAGGGTTTTTCATTTTCTACTACATGTTTGTCACAAGATTAGGGCATGTGTTACGAGCTTAGGGCCTCTTTTCTCCTCCACCACGACAGTGATATACTATCTTAATCCCTTATAGGGCTCCATCTTGTGTATAGAGGGTATTCGCAAAGGTTTTAAGAGCTTTCAAGGCTTTAGCAGAGTTTAAGGAAGGTTGCAACAGAATTTTGAGGGATACAAGGGCTCAAGGAAGGTAGCTGCAGTGCAAAAGCCTCCTAAAGGACTTATATAAGGGTTGTCGTAGGAATACACACATCCTAGTGGTCTTGTTGTAGTGTGGACAAATCCCTAGGAGGGATGGATCATGGTTGCTACATGTTGGATAAAACTAGACAAACCACTAGCAGACTAAACTAGGATGACATCATTAGTTGAAGGGATTATATCAATATGGAAACCTTAACCTATCTCTTCAAGATTTTTCATCTTCAGATTGTCTTGGTATGTGTTCCCTTGTGGCCATTGCAGAATTCTGCTCATCAAATATGCTTATGTAAATTTAGTCATGTCATATTAGGGAAAATTATTTTGTTGGTGTTTTTCCTAAAGGTTTTCCATAGTGTAAATTTTTATGTGCCTTTTGTGATGGTTAATGTTTTAATTTTCTTTTTAGCAATATCTACTAAATATGAAAATTCAAGATTATTGTGATTCTACGGCTACATTCAATTCAAATATGCAATTATGTGAAAATGTCAGAGAAAGAAATTCAGTGTTAAAGTATATACAAACATTATTACTTTAGTCAACCACCTACCACATTACATATCCTTGTAATCGATATACCCATGCCTCTATCTCTATGAAGTCCAAATCAAAGTTCATATTCAAATCCCCTACCAACCTAATTCTCGTTATGTCTTTAACTATGCAATCGATAAACTATAAACTACTAAAGCTCAAAATACACCTCAGTCAACCACTTTACACATTACATATCCTTAAATTACTATAATTATGATGCTATGGTGTTCTAATCAAAGTTCATATTCAAATCTTCCACCAAACTAATTGTCATTGTCTTTATCCAAAAATCCGTAAACTACAAACTACTAAAGCTCAAAAAATAAAAGGCCATCAATTATGACTCTTGGAGCTTAGTATAAAGACAGTGTTATCCTACCCCAATAAAAATATGTCATATTAGGTTGTTTCCTAAGTATTATGACTCTTTGAACTTCTCACATTGTATATCTTATTTAGAAGGAAAGTCATAAGTAAGATATGGGTAATGATAGAATGTTATGGCATGTCATAATTTAGGAAATTGTGTTGTACTTTCTTATTTACCTATTAGACAATTCAAAAGCATGTAGTTTAAAGCCAAAGGTCAAGCTATATTTTCGCAAAACTTCCAAAGTGAGTACATTCTTTATCTAAAATCCATCCTTAATGGTGCCAAAAGAATGTTTGTATATATTTAGTTTCTTCTTAGTAGACTTTTGAAGACTTCATATAAAGGTTCCTTAGTGAGGGGAATTTATTAGAGTGTAGAGAAAAGGGCCTCAACTTTCCATCAAGATTGGAGAGTCATATTGATCAAAGGATAGAATCCAATGAGTGTCATAGTCTATATAGAGGAGGGCCACAGTAAGGTTGGGTTGTGTTTGCACAAGCCACCATTTGATTAGGTGCACTGAACACCACTTCAAGACCAAGAAACCAAAATCAAATAAGGTTATATTGCAACTATAGGAGAAATAATTTGAACTCAAGTATGGCCATAATTTCACTACAAGAACATGGATACAATGTCAAGTAGGAGCATATAGATCACATTCCAGGACAAAAAGACACATTTAACAATTACTGCGCCACATAATTGACAAAAGTAGGTTGGTAGTTAAACAAGTATTTGTACGTTCAAGATTAGTAAAATATTTCGCAAATCTTAAATCTAAGTTGATGACCTTTCATCAGCACATAAGGAATTACCACCACGACATGAGAAATCCTCACAGTAGAAACATAATCAATTTCTTTAGGTAATTTTAAACTCTTCTCGCTGATCATTCTAGTCAACTCAAAGGAAGAGACTTAAGCTTCCTTCAAGTCATCATATTTCAATGTAGCATGTTCCTTCCATTCATTCATTCTTCTTTCTAGTTTCATTTTTGTTTTTCAAAGGCTCAGTTGTCATTGGACTTGAGCCCTTAACAGAATCACCTTTAAAATTTTGATGGCGAGAGGTTTTTGATCCTAGTTTTGGAGTAGAAATGGAAACATAGGATGAAATGATATCAACAATAGGCATCGATAGTGCATGTCAGTGAGGCTTTGATGTTATCAATAGCTGAGACCACCACAAAATTTTCCAAGTCACAGCTTTGGGATGATTCCTCATTTTCTACAGATGATGATGACCCCAAATGTTTAACATTATGAATTCCAAAGAAAGACTATCATCTAGACCGAAAAGTTTTTCTCATGAATCCAGTGGTCCACTTTGGGGCATATCAGTTGCACTTCTTATATAATGGGTATCTTGAGTCTGAGTGGACACTGAAGTAACAAACACATCCTTTTCTAAAGGTGTTGTAAAACGCATTTGTGTTATGCAATCACCCATTCTCACAGATAATTTATTCAATTTTCATAAACATGTTTGTTTTTTATATTTTTATACTAGCCAAATTTTTCCCAAGGTTCTAACCAATCTTATCGAAACCGGACGAGTCATCAAACTAATGAAGTCCAAAATGTGAACCAGACCGGAACTAGCAAAAAACCAGGTAAAACAATGGCTGACTAAAAAATACATAAAATATTCATATTCTGTAAAAAAAACATATATATTCATGTGCATACATATGAATCCAAACCATTAATACACAAATAGTGTTAGGATAGGCTTAGGGTTAGGTTTGAAGGATAGGTTAGGTTTTAGTTTGTGTTTTTTTTTTAAATTTGAATTTCGTGAGTCCCAAGTATGGACCGGTCGGTTCCGTACCGGGTTTGGAAAAAAATCTGGTTTGATGATTTTGTTTTGCTGACCGGGCCGACCAAGCCTGTAAATCATTCAGACTGGTCGATTTTTCCGGTTCGAGTCGAGTTCCGATAACACTGGTTCTAACCATACGTTGATCATATTAGGCATCTATCCATGATTCATCATTTATCATTCAAATTCAATAAAATATATAATCTATTATCTTGATTCTTATCTAGTAAGACCTTTTGTGTAGCAACAATTATATTTGTATTTTTTGAAATAGATTAGAACGTGTCACCTCTACCACTCCTCCCAAAACAAAAATATAAAATTAAATGACATATATCATACTTCTTTATATCATAAACATACCTCTCACCAATGAGATTTATAGAGATCTTATAGTGACTTTGACATAAATACCTTTTAGCTAACTTCGACACCACTCACATTCTTTGAAAACAAATTTCCTGCACAAAAATCTGTTAATTAGTATACAACTATAAAATATTGAGCAATATGTCTAAACCATATGTGGGTGTCGCTGTAAATACATGGGGGCTTCACTTGTTGACCAATATCCTATCACATTAGTTCATATTGTGGATTTTAAAATTATCAAAAATTGAACCAATATATTGCAGGTATTGGGGGGATGAGGGGTTTAAGGTGAGGGTGCGTAGGGTGGTTTATAAGGATTGAGGTATTAAAAGGGGTGGGGAGGAGGTTTTAAGTATTGGGAGGGGGTTTCAACAAAAATTGTTTGGGTCAATATCTCTCGAAATTAAGGGTATTCTTTAATATCCCGCGATCGCACGTGCTATGTGAGATTTTCACTGAGTGAAGTCCCCGTGTGTAAATACTATACAATCTTAGGGTATAGACTTAAAAATTTCAATCACCCGGGTTTTTGTATCTATGGTAGAGTGAAAAAATATTTTAATCATTGTCAAGAACATGAAGCAATATGAGAATGTCAACATGATTGTGAATATTATAATGATTTACTAGAAATTCTTATATTCAATTTCTTCCTAGGAAGAGGAACTCAGCGTCCACTGCTTGTACTTTACCCAACAAGAAAGAAAGATGTCTATGCTCAATACCACAACCTCTACAAAATAAGAAAATGCTGCAACAATAGAGATACTGATAGAGGATGAAGAATAATTTGTCTACACAAGAAGTAATTTCCAAACATTAGCACATGAGCACAAATCTTCTTCAATCCCACTTGAACATTTTTCACTTATGAAGCTTGATAAGAAATTTGTCTGTGTCATGCTTGAGACACCTAATTAAGTACAATATTTTCGGCATTATAAGGTGTTTTCAATGCATCCAATTTCATAGAAACTTCTTGTCATTAAATTTTCTCCTCTTCTTCATCAACTAGAACCCTATATTTCTTTCCAATCTCTTTGTTTTCTCTCGGGCCCCACCAAATTGAAACCCTTATTTAGATCACTCTTTGTCTTTCTATCATTATCTATGTAGTGTCATTATTTTCCTTTTTATAACTAATTTGGGGTTTGTTGAACTTAACAATTATTTGCAAGAGGAGCTTTGAGCATGGAATATCAACGGACTAATTTTTAATCAAGACAAACATAATTGAAGCCTCCTATATTTTAACAGATGAAGAAGTCAATGATGAGTTAAAGGGTTTTACCAGTATGTGGTAGTTGAGATTAAGCTGTAATGCACTTTCAACTAGAACCATGTGAGCAACCGGTCTACCGAATAGTCCTTCTCTTCTCCTCTCAGTGATCTATTCCAAATTGTGTTTCCTGGTATCCCACCGTCTTTTTGCAGACTTAATGTATATATATGTTTTTTTATCAATTCTGAGGTTTCATGGTTTGATGTAAATGTATGATAAACTCTCATTTCCTTTTCATTAGGATATTAACAACAAAATAAAGAATACCATCATGTTTACTAGGACTAATATGGCTACCTTCCTTGGTACAGTTGTACAATCCCATGAAGCTGTGAAAACGGGTTCAAAGACCTAAAGAAAGTTAAAACGGGGGATATTTAAAAACACCATTACACAATGAGGGTGTAGAGGTTCCCTCCACCCCCATTGACAATAATTTTAGTTTTAGTCTATTGATGTGAAGAAAAAGAAATAAAAAATATTTAATCCATCCATTGATTTTATAAAGAAAACTAAAAAACTTTAATTCACTCACAATTCCAAAAATTAAATATTGAAAATTTTCATTAAAAAATAAAATTAATTTTTATTAATGAAAATGTTGAAAAATAAATTAACTAATTTTATATCATAATTATAATGAGAAAAAATGTAAAATTATTGAATTTTTAAGGATTTATTTTTAATATGGTTATTCATCTAGAGTAGCGAGCTTCTCTAGAGCCTAGTCCATCAATAAGGATTATCAAGCATTCAAGTGATTGGATGGTAAGGTTTAATAAAGTAGATCAATGAATGAGGGTGTAACATTTCATGGTATTGGGTAGTCTCCTTAATGAGTAAACCCACTCGACTAGAATGTTGTAAATGTACTGGAGCGTTATAAAGTAGTTGGGAAATCGATGGTGTAAGGTCCATAATACAACATTAAAATAAAACTGCATATATATCAAGGATATTATACATCAATTTGGTGTCTCTCTAGGACATCATCATGATCAATTACACTAATTTGGTGTTAATTCTTGAGATGTAACACTAGTGTATAAATCTTTCTTTATTATAATAGCTAAATTAGTGTCAATACCTGAGCTATGAAACATGATGGGTCTACAATTTACTAAATTCTAACATTGTAGACGGATTTAGAGACCCCATCAACACTACAGATGGATTCAGCTTTTCCATTAATGGGGTCTCTAAATCCGTCTGCAATGTTAGAATTTAGTAAAATGTACAAATTCATTGTCAAATTTGTAATTTTTTCCATCGTGGGAGTGACACAACTAAAAATGACCAAATAAATGACCAATTGTTATTTGGTCATTTCTAGTCTAAATATCCCGTGATCAAATTTGGTCATTTATCTTGGTCGTTTTTAGTTGGTTTTTATCTCGTGACCAAAAGTGGTAATTTATCTTGGTCGTTTTTAGTTAACTCACTTAGAATTATCAATTTTGGTCATTTATCCCTTTAAAAAAACTGTGTTGACCAAAAAATTTGGTCTTGTGGTCACTAATCTCTCATTTTCCACTAGTGCTTGCATGTTATCTGTTGATGTAATTGTAACTTCGAAATGTATTCACTTGTATTTCTTATGTATTGTAACCCGATGTTTATTCTGGGATCTATTTGTAATATCATTGAGTCATGTCATTCCCCGATGTTCCGATCGAGAGGATCTATAATGTAAACAAGTCATTTCAAGTTATTGAGGGTAACCCTCCTATTGTCTAAAGGTTAAAGTCCTCGCAGTTCCAGGGCACTAGGGTTATTAGACTCTCCTACAGAGGTCAGCCCTAGTAGGTTTTTAGTCATGTCGGGAATTAGTATAAATAGAGAGCTATCCTCTCTATTTATCACACACTCATCCACACCCAATTGTAGAACATAGCTGAGGAAGAGAAAGACACCAGGGCAAGGAAGAAAGAGGTTACTGCTATCGGGAGATCATCTTACTATTTTGGGGGTTTTACTTTTGGTGCTAATTCTATCTCTGAGGAAGTTGCAGGGTTTTCTCCATTTATAGCTTCCCTAAGGAAAAACACTGTGTTCATTATATCTTGTGTTTTATTTCTATACTTGTTGTTCTCTCAGTTAAAGATCCTAACATAATGCTAGCTTGAATGATTAAAAACTAACATGGTATCAGAGCTAACATGAGAAGAAGACATTATGCAGCTACAGGAACTAGGGCTTCCTACTTTGTCGATCTCTCTCCAAATATTTTTAGCAAAAGTAGGTTGGAATAACTCTCTTACCTAGGGCGCATCTTTCTATCGAAACATAAACCAATTCTAAGGTTTTTCGATTTTGGACCCAACACTCCTACCAGAAATTAGGGATTTTCATAAAAGATGAATTTTTCAGTGAGCTCAGGCCTGGATTGATCTCCTCCCTAAAATAAAATTTAGGGATCAAATTCAAAGTATTTGGTTGGACAGAACTCCAAAAAATAAAAACTCTAATCTACTCCTGAAACAGCTCTACAGGATTTCAGCCTCAAATCCAGATCCGACATCTTGAGTTGGTAAGATCTAAATATTTTGTATTTCCATTTGAGGTTCTAAGTTAAGATGTCACATCATATCAAGTGTGATGAAAAGCTTGAGGGAGTTGATAACTTCTGAGCTTGGAAGTATAGGATCTTCCTCGTCCTGGAAGAAAATGAGTTGGACTCCTATATCAATGAGGAGGTTCTAGTTCTAGAGGGAGATGAGGCAAAGGCCTTACATAAGAAGAAGTTGGTTATGGCAAAGAGGATCATTGCTGATTCTATCAAGGATCACCATACCAAAGGTGTCCTCCCTAAAGACACCTAAAGGTATGTTTGATACCCTAACCAAATTGTTTGAAGAGAAGAACATAAACCAGAAGATGACTTTGAGGAACCAGTTGAAGAATATGAAGATTCAGAATGTGGAGACCATCCACTCTTACTTCACAAGAGTTTCTCATATCAAGGAACAAATGGAAGTAGTAGATGAAGAAGTGGAAAATGCATAGATTGTAATGACCACCTTGAATGGTCTCCCTAGATCACGGGACTCCTTTATTCAAGGGATATGTTCTAGAAAGAAGTTAGTCAAGTTCAGCAGACTATGGGAAGAGTGATCTCAAGAAGAAGCTTGGATAGCAGCTCGAGAAGAGAAGATGGGAAGTGAATATCAAGCTCTCACGATACACTCCAAGAAAACCAAAAGAAGATATCATCACCCGAGAGGTAATCACTCTCACAAAAATAACAGTAGAAAAGATTTGTCTGGAATCAGATGTTATACATGTGATGAAGTAGGACACTTTGTAAGAGATTGTCCTAAAAAACAGAATAAGAAAAAGAGCAACAAAAGAAGACATCATGCTCATGCTACAAAGGATGATGAACTATCCAAGAACAGAACTAAATATGAAAGTGAAGATTCTTCAAGAGAGGAAGAATATGTTTTGATTTCCTCTCTCACAAGAAACATTACTCATGGAAGCAATTATTGGCTCATATATAGTGGGGCTTCCAAACATATGACAGGATTCAAGGAACCCTTTTAGAGACTATCAGAACATGAATCACCACACAAGGTGAAGCTTGGAGATGACTACCAATATCTAATAAATGGTAGTGGGGAATCCTCCTATAAGCTAGACTTTGGAAAGTCTATGACAATGAAGGAAGTATTCTTTGTACCATGACTCAAGAAGAACCTCCTCTCCATATCTACATTAGATGCAAAAGGAATGAGAGTTGCATTCATAGATGGTAAAGTCATGATCTGGCCAAAAGGAAAGAATATCGATGATGCAGTAGTGATTGGGGAAAAAGAAAGAGGATTGTACAAATTGAAGGGCCATCTAGAACAAGCCTTCGTCCATGACACATTAGATCCAAATGAACTTTGGCTTTGAAGGCTTGGACATGTCCATTACAGAGCACTACATTCTACAAGAAAATTTGTTGAAGGTCTTCCAGAAATACAAGCAAAACATGACGGAGTCTGCAAAGGATGTGCAAAACGAAAGAATACAAAGAAGACATTTCCAAGAAGCGAAAGCAAAGCAAAAGGAATCTTGGAAATCATCCACTTCGATGTATGTGGTCCTATGTCACCAATATCACTAAGCGGGTATGTATATTATGTTTATTTTATTAATGAATTTTCTAGAGAGAAATGGATTTACTTCATGAAGAACAAAGACAAAGTATTCATCAAGTTCAAGGAATTGAAAGCCTTGATTGAGAACCACACTGAAAAGAATATCAAGACCTTTTGATCAGATAATGGTGGATAATTCACCTCGAATGAATTCAAAGAGCTCTGTAAAGACACAGGGATTAATAGGGAGTTGACCAATCCTTATAATCCACAACAGAATGGGATTGTAGAAAGGAAGAATAGAACTATCATGGAAGCTGCAAGAGCTATACGTCATGATCAAGATCTTCCTATGCATCTTTGGGCAGAAGCTGCCAGAACAACTGTGTATGTACAGAACCATACTCCACATATACTACTTGAGAACAAGACTCCTAAAGAATTCTTCTCCAGTAAGAAACCAGAAGTCAACCATCTCAGAATATTCGGCTATCCTGTGTACATACACATTCCAAAAGAGAAGAGGACCAAGTTAGATCCTTCAAGAAAGAACGGTATACTTTTGGGATACTCTGAAAGCTTGAAGGATTACAGAATATATTTCTTAGGATTCAAGAAGATTGAAATCAGTAGGGATGTGACATTTGATGAAGACATAGCATACAAAAAATACAGAAAGAGACCTACTGAAGAACTTGAAGAAGCAAAAGCACCTAGAATTCATGATAGAACCATGAATGGAGAAACTCAAGAAGAAGATCGAGAAGTTGAAGAACCAAAAAGACCTGTAGATCCACCTCTAGAGAAGAATCCTCATAAGAGGAAACTTGCTTGGGCATGAGAAGTTATCCAAGGCGCGGAAAGATATGGGGCTCCAGAAGAGAATCATAGAAAAAGAAGGAGGACCAGATCCTACTCCGGGTATGTAGCATTACTATGTGATTTCATCAATAAAGAACCTTACAATTATGAAGAAGCAGCAGAACAGAAATAATGGAAGGATTCTATGATCAAAGAGTATCAATCGATCATGAATAATGATGTTTAGGGTGTTGTCCCAAGATCAGAAGGGAAGTTAGTTGTAACTTCCAAATGGATCTACAAGATCAAGCATGTTGTAGATGGTAACATATAAAAATACAAGGAAATATTCGTGGATCGAGGTTTCTCCTATAAAGAAGGAACAGATTATGAGGAAACCTTTCCACCTGTAGCCATAAACACTTCCATCAGATCAGTACTTTCTCTAGCTGTAGTGATGAAATGGAATATACACCAAATGGATGCCAAGACTACTTTCTTGAATGGTGTAGTGGAAGAGGAAGTGTATGTAGAACAACCACTTGGTTTTGAGACACATGACAGGGAGTCTCATGTATTTTTATTGAAGAAAGCCCTGTACAGTTTGAAACAGGAACCTAGGACATGGTACAGAAGAATTGACATCTTTCTATCTAGTTTGGGCTTTACCAAAAGTAAAGCAGATTCCAACCTTTACTACAAGGTTGAAGATGGCAACCTAGTGATGGTCCTACTATATGTAGCTGATCTGTTTGTGATAGGTATGGATGGGTTGATTGCTGATACGAAAAGAAAGCTTGCTACCAAGTTTGAAATGAAGGACTTGGGTATCATGCATTATTTTCTAGGTATGGAGGTGTGGAAGAGTGCAGATGGAATCTCACTTGGGCAAGGGAAGTATGAAGTAGTGATCCTGAAGAGGTTTGGGATGATGGAATGCAAGGCTATGGACACACCTATGGAATCAAACTTGAAGCTATTGAGCGATGCTTTATCAGAGTTGGTTGATGCTATGATGTATTGTTAGATGATTGGGTCTTTGATGTACCTAAAGAACATGAGACTAGATACTTATTTTGCTGTGAACACCTTAAGCGAGTTTCTAATAGATCTGAGACATGTTCACTTCAATGTTGCAAAGCATATTCTGAGGTACCTGATGGGTACAATTGATTATGGCCTCAAGTATGAGGCAAATCAGAAGATTAACCTGGAGGGTTATGTTGATTCAGATTGGGAAGGTAGTGCCATCGATAGGAATAGCACTTTAGGGTGTTGCTTCAGTATGGGATCAGGTGTGATATCTTGGTTTAGTAGGAAGCAATCCTGTGTGGCACTGAGTACAGCTAAATCAGAGTATGTCACAGCCTGTTCAACTAGTTGTGAGGCAATATGGCTGAAAAAGCTACTGTATGATTTATTTGATCTCCAGTTGGATGCTAGTTGTATACATTGTGGCAACGAGAGTTGTGTGAATTTTTTAGAGAATCCACTGTTCCATGACAAGTCGAATCATATCAAGATCAAGTATCACTATATCAGGGATATGGTGCAGAGGGGAGTAGTGAAGCTCTAGTATGTTGCGACGGATGATCAGATAGTTGATGTGTTGACAAAGCCATTGGCCAGATTCAAGTTTGAGTACTTCAGGGAGAAGCTTGGTGTTCTCCAAATCGAGGTCCCTTCCAAGGAGAAGTGATGAGTCTGAAAGCAATTCTAATGAGTAGGTCAGATATAAGGGCTGAGCCATTCTGTTATGGTGAGAGGATTTGGTTCCTTCCATGTGAGACTTGAGTGCCGATCCATTTTGATATGACTGTAGGATTGGTTCCTACATGATCTGATATCATGGGCTATTTCCATTATTGGGTTGGGATTGAGAGACATTCTAATGTGATAGAGGGATGTGTTCCCACTTGATCAGATGTAAGGGGTGAGCCATTCTATCATGGTTAAAGGATTAGGTTCCTTCCATGTCAAATGTGAGTGCTGTCCATTCTGACGAGTAGGTCAAATGTAATGGCAACTTCCATTCTCTTGAAGAATGGAGGCACCTGGTTAGTTACGAGGTAGCTCAGTCTGGGACTGGGGGCCATTCTGATATGACTTTAGGATTGGTTCCTACAAGATCAAATGTGAGTGCATGGCTTTCTGATGAGTAGGTTAGATGTAAGTGTTGTGCCTTTCTGACAAGTAGGTTAGATGTAAGTGTTGTGCCTTTCTAATGAGTAGGTCAGATGTAAGTGTTATGCCTTTTTGACGAGTAGGTCAAATGTAATTGCTATGCCTTTTTGACGAGTAGGTCATATGTAAGTGCTGATCTCTTTCACAGGTGATAGTAGTTGTGTCCTATCAAGCTGGTGAATGTGAGTGCTGGGCCTTTCTGATGTGATTGTAGGATTAGTTCCTACATGATCATATGTGAGCGTTGGGCATGCCTTTTTGACAAGTAGGTCATATGTAAGTGCTGGGCGGGCCTTCTAATGAGTAGGTCAGACATAAGCGCTGGAGAATACCTACATGGTGGCTAGGCCTACAATAAGCATGGAAAAGGGTTGGCTCTGTAGAACTTCCTGTGACAAGAAGAATCATGAGATAGGACATATGATGATGACCCAGTGATGATCTAGATCGAGCTATGATTCAGATCCATTTATGATGTGTCCCAGATGATCCAGATTGAGTGATGATCCAGATCCAACAGTGATGATCTAGATCGAGTGATGATCCAGATACAGTAATGATATCCAGTGATGATCTAGATCTAGTGATGATCAAGATCCAGTGATGATGATCCAGATCATGTGATGATCTAGATCCAGTGATGATGATCCACATCGAGTGATGATATAGATCTAAAGATGAAGATGACTTGAAGACGAAGATGACTTGAATATGCAGATGACAAGAAGATCTATAGAAGAACACGAGTGATGAGAATTGTGTCGAGAGAATACCTTCCTTTTTAAGAGGGAGTGTTGATGTAATTGTAACTTTGGAATGTATTCACTTGTATTTCTTATGTATTGTAACCCAATGTTTATTTTGGGATCTATTTGTAATATCATTGAGTCATGTCATGCCTTGATGTTCCGATTGGGAGGATCTATAATGTAAACATGTCATGTCAAGTTATTGAGGGTAACCCTCCTATTGTCTAAGGGTTAAATTCCCCACAGTTCCGGGGCACTAGGATTATTAGACTCTCCTAGACAGGTCGACCCTAGTAGGGTTCTAGTCATGTCAGGAATTAGTATAAATAGAGAGCTAGCCTCTCTATTTTTCACACACTCATCCACACTCAAATGTAGCGCATAGTTTAGGAAGAGAAAGAAACTGGGGCAAGGAAGAAAGAGGTTACTGTTGTCGAGAGATCATCTTACTATTTTGGGGTTTTTACTTTTGGTGTTGATTCTATCTCTAAGGAAGTTGTAGGGTTTTCTCCATTTATGGTTTCCCCGAGGAAAAACACCGTGTTCATTGTCTCTTGTGTTTGATTGTTGTACTTGTTGTTCTCGCAGTTAAAGATCCTAAAATAATGCTATCTTGAATGATTAAAAACTAACATTATCGTTCATTAATTCGAGAATAGACATTTATTCACACCATGTCAAAACTCACATAACTCAGTAAAGGTGCATGCATAGATATTTCATAATACTATCATGTTAGTAAATTTGGAGATGCATGTCCCCAATTTCAATAGATCTCATACCACTTAGTTTCACGCATTGCATGAAAAAGACTAGGTGCGTTGGAATCCATGTAGTTATTTATCATTGGGAATTCTTTTTCTTATGTCCTTTTTTTGTACAAAAGCTACACCACACATGTTATCTTACTTCCTTTCTAGTAGATAGTTGTTGTAATTCCATGATTAATCTTACAAGTTTTGTCTTAAAACACCATTCCTAACAGCGCCTTCCCTATAGGAGTCATCTTTGACCTTATTGTGATTTCCAAGTTCATTGACTAAGTAACCACCTTTTGCTATGTCAGTGGAAATTTGATGTGTGGTAGTATCCCCACAATGAACCGTGCACAATACTGAACATCTTGGATTTGGAAACTGAATCATTTAAAAAAAATATTAAATCATTGGTCATAGTTCCACACTGACTCACAAGTTGTCTTATTAATTTCCTTGACCTCAATAATGTAATGAGACTTAGACTTTGGTTTAGGTGACTCCTTTAGAGTTTCTTCTTTAATAGTTTCTAATTGTATGGTTTTCAGTGCAGTGAGAGTGCTCCTATATTTTATATACCATGTCAAAGCCTTGCCTTTTAATGTGCTCTCTAATTTCACAATCTTGGAAGCCTCATACGTAAATTTTTTCATGGACCATATCACATTATCCATAAATCAATATTTTTCAATGTCATCTTTACCTATCCCATCAAACATGGGAAGCTTCAGTGTATAATATGATGTTGTCATCATTATTATAGGTAAATGTGAACTACTACTTCTACTTTCAACTACTGTATTACTTCTACATATTCAACTCTACATATTTTGATTATTCTCTCAGGTATAACTATATTATATCCCTCTAAATTCTTCTTTTGTGTCTTCTTCGATACTTTCTTCCTATGCAAAAGTAAGTAATAAATAGTCTTCTTGATTAGATAAAGGGAACTAAGGGATTCAAATGAATCATAAACTCCTTGGCTTATTTCTTTTGATAATACTGAATCCATGAGATATCAAATTGAAATGCAGAGTATCTTCTCCCATCATACAATTTCCTCCATTATCCTACAGTTCTTATTCTTCCACATCCTCTAGGTTTTTTTCTTCTCTTTGCCTCAGGGGGATGATACCACTATTCTCACTGGAAACTCTCACATTCTTCCCTTCCATGCCTCTTTTGTGGTCTCTAGTATTCTAAGCACTCTTATTTATCATACTTTGTGAGACCTTTTAGAATAAAGGACCCTTCTGCACACTCTCGCCATGTAGTCCAATCTCTAGCGTTCTTATGTCCTCTCTAATCAACACTCTCTTTCCTATCATATTCCTTTCTCTTTTATGTCTTCTTGCTGCCCACTTTATCTCATCCCTTTTTAGATATATTTTCCTTCTGTAGAGTCATTGTTCTTTTGGATCCTTTTCTACACCTACATATTCTCCCACTGCTTCATACCCCACCACCTTAACATGGGGTTTATGTTTCCATGATTTTGGGGTTCATTGTCACCAGGACCTTCTCAATAAACATCTTTACTGAAAATGGAATATGCACCAAGAATATATTTATTGGACCCTCTTCAAATATTGCTTCTACATGGCTATATGATTCACTGCATCCTATACAAAATTCTACGATATACCCTTCTTCCACATGTAAGAAACAAAATTAAGTAGCTCTATACTGCTTATTATCTAGGTCTTTCAACTATTCTATCTTCTCCTTAGTCCATTCTATTGGCCAAGTTTCCCTCCAGATTCTATTTATCTCTAATTTCCTCTATGTCCATTCATATAAGAATAGAAGAACCTTATAAAAGAAAGTTTGATACAAAAATGAATAAAGATACCTGTATTTTTAGTGCTAGGGTTAAATTTAGAGTCCTCTAGTCTCTTATTGTGAAAACCCATCCTCTTGGATTTCCAACATTCTTCGATCTCAAATTTAGTGTGATTCCACCTCATTTATTCATGTTCCCTTCACTCCCTCTCAGATACTAACAACATAACCATCTTTTTAGTTGTTGTTTTTCACATTTAGTGTTAAACTTGCATCACAAACAAAACCCTATAGGAATTGGGATTTTAAATACCCTGCAAGAAGGATAAGGTCTTGCCTAAGACATGTGTTGGAAATTATATGGACTAATTACATGGATGCATAAGATAAGATGGGTTCTTTTTAATCATTAGTGTGTTCATTATTTCACTTCACCATGCAATTTAACCTTTATCAAGATAGAATTCATCTTCTAAACTACTTAACATTTATCGTACATTCAACCATCAAGAAATTGCAGTAGAAAATTTTAAGACAAAAACTATATTATATTAATTTTCAAGAACTCAGTACAATACACACCTTCAAATATATCTCAATAGATTAATGGTAATTCATTCATACATTAATATGGTCATCACAACCAAAAACATCATATCATAAAAATAATATATCATCTTAAAACCCAACTAGCTAGTTACAAAAGCACCTTAGAACATTACTGACAAAAACTAACTCACAATATTTCACAAAATATCTTCAAGCAAAACCCAACTCTTTACAATATGTCTTTATGTAGGATTTGGTTCATAACTTCAAAAGTGTTGGTGGGGCACAGTCCCTAACTAGACTCGACACATAGTCTCTAACTGAAATCAGGATGTAGTATGTTTCTAACCGTCTTTCGTGGCACGTAGAATGCTTCTAGTTGAACTTCCAAGCAATCCAATTTCATCCAGAATTACACAAATGGAAAACCATCGACATGATCCCCTTCCTTCCCTTAACAACCATAGGTTTATTTCCTTGCAACAAATTTTAGACCATAAGCAGGAAATCCCATGTTTTTCCAATGACCAAACCTCAACCATATTAAAACGAGTACCAACATGACAAAAGGAGAATATCCATTGCTTCAAGTCCGAGCTAAGTTTCTTGATACAAGACATTAATATCTTGAATCCAATATTAGTCTCAAATTCATCCCATCCTATAGAATCCATTATTTTTCATTATGCTCCATAATTGTCCATGATTGAACTAGAGTATTCATGGTGTAATGAGTCAAGAACACATATGGGTAAGACATGAGAAATGTGTGAAATAAATGGAATATATCAAACTCTAGTTTAGGGGATTGCATGGCCACGTGATACCCTCGATTCATGCATAAATAATTATTTTTTCAACTAAATAGAATTTTAAAAAAGATGTTGCACCCCTTCCAAATTTTGGATTCGAGGAGAAGGAATAGACACATACCCTTCATTAAAGTTAGGAGATCATTCTTTAAAACCATTACACCTTTGTCTAATTGAGTTACTTTGTTAGCAATTTTATCAACCAAACAATTATTATTCCTACATATGTGTCAAAAGTAGAGATATTTTATGTAATGGAGATTTGGATATTCCACTCAATGTTGTTGAGAATGTGATTTTCAATCCCTTGTGACTAAAAAATCTATCATGAAACTATTTTATTACAAGAAGAGAATTCATAAAAATCATCGATTGAGAAATTTATCAAGGATGTGATTATCTCTAATCTAGAGAGTAAGGAATATAACTCAAAAACTTTAATAGACATGCATCCAAGTCCCCAAGAATACCTAGAAACATCTTTTCTGCTCGGATCAAAGAGGATCCCATCCCTTCCTTAGCTTCAAGTATTTATTCTTAAGAAATAACTATTGAGAAGTTGTAAGACTGACATCCATTTGTTGGAAATAAGATGGAATGATAACCACTCCATAATTAACAAGCATATTTATTTTTTTATAATTCCTTTTGTAGGGGTGGTAATTTAATTCCATTATATGAAGGGATAAAGAGGTACTGAAGGTAAATGAAGACTTAAAATTTGAATGTTTCCCCTTTAAATATATGTAATTCACCTCATCTCTTGATTGATTATGTACCACTTGTAAATCAAATATTAAATACAAGTTATACATCAATTTTGAAATAATAATTATATATATATTTATTAATTTTAGTGGTTATATTTGATTTCATCACAGAAATATCAAAATATCAATGTATAGAGGTTTATAAATGTTTCAATCATATAGTCACATCCTGTAGGATCCCTATATTTGTAACATAGGTATGAATAAATATAAACATGAATATACTCATTATTGTTTTTTAATTTTTTTTGTTCCACTTACATATCATGAGATACCATCATTTACTTGCATTAAATCAATGAATAAAGTGAAACACATACTATTACGTATGGATTCCACTCGGGAAGCCCATTGTCATTTCAAATAATTAATTGTGTACTGTATAGAATCCTTGTTAGTACCTCTAGTGAGTATGGGGATAAATACTCAGCCTGTTGTAGGCAGATTGAATTCTCTGCAACAGGCTCAATATTTATCGCCTCACTGATGCCTGTTGCAGGCACATTAAATGCTCTGCAGTAGGCTGAGTATTTATCGCGAGTGAATGCTCTACAGCAGGATGAGTACTTAATGCCTCACTGATGCCTGCTGCATTTGCATTGAATGCTCTACAGCAGGCTGAGTGTATTAAATGGATGAAGAAAGTGAAACACATATTATTCCATACGATGGTGAATTTTAGTTTGTCATTTGTTGCATCTGATGGTGAATTTTAGTTACTCAATTGTTGAGTGTTAGACATGTTCAATGGAATCCCACATTTATTATTCATTTAGAATTCAATTCTAGGTCATGCTTTCTTATCTAGTATATATGTGATTGGTAAATGTAAAGAAACTTAATTTAAGTTCCTTAATTAATCATGATGATAGTTTTTGTAACATTAGATAAAGTATTTTTTCGTTATGGTTCATTTAATTATACATTTAAAAATCATCTTTATTTAGCTAAGCACTACTTTCTTATGCATTTAGTTATTGACAAAGAAACTAACACTAAATTATTATTTTCCATAATTTAAAAATAATTTTTAATGTTTGATCATTCTTAAATATAAAACATATAATTAAAATTATTATTTTTAAAATAAATAATGAAATATGAGAAATCTCTACTGTAAAATAGGATTGCGCCATCTTAATATTCAAAACTATGTAGTGAATGAATTATATATATATATATAGATATTCAAAATTATGTATTGAATCAATTAATTATATATAGAAAATGATTTCTACAATAGGATTGCATCATCTTAATATTCAAAGCTATGTATTGATTCAATTCTAGTAAATAGTATATATATATTTTTAAATGTAGATTTTTTCAAAAGTTGATTTATTATATATTTTTAAATACATAAGTTTTTGAAGGTTGTTGATCATTTTATTTGAGGGAAATACCATTCAAAATTTTCACATATTTCAATAAACATTTTTGTGTAGGGTATAATCTTATTTTTTAAATTTTAAATTGTAGAGTACTTTTTTTTAATTTGGTTTAGAATTTTGGAGAGAAATTGTTAAAGAGCTTAACCTGATAGAGACATCAAGTGAGTCTCTTATATATCTATCAAGAACTTTTCCTTACAACTCACAACTCTCAACCACTTAAGCTAACCCATCGAGCTAAATTATATAATACTTCTTATATTTACAAAAATATATTTAAAATTAAAAAGATTAATATTTTTTAATAAATAAAAAGCTAAAAAAAATACACTTTCTTTCGAAAATAGGACGTAATTTTAAAATAGACAATAAAAATTAGATTAGGAACAACAATCCACGTATTGGATATCCATTCTCACTTGTGAGTTGAACCTTCATTTAACGGCCAAAGCATTAAAAGTACAATCTTCCATATTTCTTTTACTCATATATAGCCAAAAGAAAACCCATAAAGTTTTAACATTATATTTCTAAAACTTAAGAATCAAATCTATACTTCTAATATATTTATATTTGATTTATAAAATACAATGCAAGTTCCTTTAACCTCACAAAATTGGGCTGTTGGGTCCTTGTGTAGTCTAATTTCCTTTTATATTTTTAGATAGAGTCTTCCCTTTGTGGAAGGGCTAAAAACTTTAATCAAATATTTTTGGATATTGTAAGAAACTTGGAGTGACATACCATATAAGTGTTTTCATTAGCTTGCATTTTTTTAGTTATCTCTTTAAAAGGGCTAAGTAATTAATAAAATATTTTAAAATTGAAGTGACTTAGCATATAAGTTTTTTAATTCATTTGTATTGATAATGTATTTTTGTTTAAAGTGTAAAAGGCCAATAATTAATAATTTATTATTAATTTTTGCTAAAATATTTTATTTTATTATTTTAAGTATTTTTGACACAAAAGTAAAAAATAAAACAAATGTAATGGATTATTCTTTGATTAATAAAAGATGTTGAAAGGGACATAAATGAAATAGCTATTGAAAAGTGTTTGATGACCACAAGAGGATAAGACAAGTGGTTGTACCTTCTGAGAACTCAAGGTGCATGAGGCATCTTCCCAAAATCATGTCACAACTCTTTGTTGAGTACTAAAGAGGAAGAGGCTCATAAATGACCAATTCCTAGAAAAAATACTATATAACAGTATGTCCAATAACATGCAGGAGGCTAGAATTAAACAAGGATTGAAACCGATAATGCAAGAGATGGCGCAATAAGTGGATTTTTCTCTTGTAGTTCAACAAACATGCTTAGGGGTTCTAGAACAAGTGATTTGGATTCTCTAGAAGTTGTTTGGGAGGAAAAAATATTCTATTTATGTTTTCCAAGCAATGGTTCCATGCTCTTTTCCTATTGCTTATTTGTTATAACAAGTTACAATACGATTTCCATTCTTATCGTGGAATAACAACTAATTCTTTTAGCATAAATTTATTATGCATCTGCATTAAATAATGATCCATTGTGTATCTTATTTAAGTTCCGATCCATTATGCATCTAAATAGAATATGGTTCTGTTATGCGTCAGTTCACTAATCATTCTTATTATGTTTTCTATGGGGTATTCACTCATTGAATCCATGCCATAGCGCCTTTGATCATGGGATATTAAATAATATCCATAATTTCACTAGATATTGATAAATACATACCAAAATTATTTTATTGATCCCCCCTCCCAATACATATTTCCAATTTAAAAAATCCTATTTTTAAAATATATTCCCTATCTTTACTATAAACACCTTTTTATCCCTCCATAATACTTATAAACCCCCCATACCTACTTCGTAGCTCCCAAATACCTACAATATATTGAACAAATTTTTCATAATTTAAAATCTTCTTTATGAATGAACGTGATAAGATATTAGTCGACATGGTAAAGCCCCCGTGATGTTTTTGAACTAGATCTTCTTTCATGTTAGTACTTTTAAGCATGTAAAATCTAGATTTAATTATTTATGTATCTTACATCAAGTTAAGATCCGAGATCCTTCTTTAGAATTATGAGATATTAAATAAATATTTTTCATAAATCCCATTACAGATCAGGATCAAAGGATTTATCAATATCCAATCTATATAAAATTATAAAACATATAATTATGTTGTTCTTTGTAATCATAAATTATTTAGCCATTCAAATAGAGATTAAAAAATTATTAGTTCACTAATTAACTTACTGTCCTCGACTAATTAGAAGGTGTCTTTCTAGAACTAAGATTTCTTAAACATTTAGTTCCTCTTCGAGTTACAAAAAGGAGTTATTTTTCCCACTTTTTAGAAAACAAATCAAATCTACATGATACACATACCCTTAATAATGCTACAATCAAATTCACAATTATTTATCACTAAATCTTCTTAGAACTGATTTTGAGATCATGTTTGGCCAACCTAATCATACATGTATTAAACCCAAGGCAAAAATTATAATCAATGCTAGAGCTTTGTAATTAAAATGCCTATATATCCTCTTAAACAACAAATCTTTCCAAAACCAATGCATGGAACTAAGGTCTTAGTTAAAAAGAGTTAGGGAGGATAATGAAGGAATACTGAAAGTTCAAGAGGAACCGAAAAATATTTTACTAGCTAAAATACGTAATGATGAAAAATAGAAGAACAAAGAGCATGAACTTAATATGCCAGAAACTACACCTTACAAACATAAGGTAAGAAAAATGGAATTTTCGAGTCATGGGGATGAAACATCCAGTGAGGAATCACTGAAATACCACACAAAAAAACAAGAAGATTCTAGTTAAAGTAGTGATGTTAATAAAAATAAAAAGAAGTCAAACCATATGAAGAAATATATAAGGATTTTAAAAAGATTAAACCACTAATGTTTAATGCTGAGATTGAAAAAGGAAAAGAAGTGGAAGCCTCCCTGTCAAGGATGAATAAATAATTCTAAATTTATAATTTTTCTTAAGAACTGAAAACTAAGAAAACCATATATCATTTAGATGTAAAAGTGGATAGATGGTGGCAGGATATAAAGAAATTAAAAGGAATAAGGAAATATACATAACCTGGAAAATTTTTAAAGATCATTTCAATGGAAAATACCTCTCAGAATAATACTAGAGAGAGACGGATAAGGAATTTTACGAGTTAAGAGTACGATCTCTGACCATGAAAGACGTTTGCTGTAAATTCCTAAGTGTGCTTCATTACGTACCATGTATAATAGATGAAAACCCAAAGGTACAAAACTTTCTGAGTTGTTTTCCTCTCATGTCTAAGGAGTGGATTGAGTATGACAATCCGAAGACACTAGAAGAACCAATGCAAAAATAATTTTTTTGTTATAACCATAATAAAATTAAAAGAGAAAGTGTACCAAATTGGAGGACTAAAAGACAAGATAAATTTGATCCAAGAAAGAAGAATAATAAATTGTACAAAAATACAAGGAGTATTTCCAAAGGTTATCAAGCTAGTAACCATAAAACTTTTAAACCATAGAATCCTGTAGAAAGAGAAAGGGAACCTCCCACTACTTTTAATAAAAACAGTGCATAGAGGGAACCATTAAAATCATAGGAATGTGGTGAGACAGATTATTTTAAAGATTGTCCAATAATAAAGAAAAAACTTAATGTTAAATCCATTCAAAAATTTGGTACAGTTGGACACATGGCGAGGAGTTTACCCAAAATCAGTCGTACATTGGAGAATCAACAAGAAGGACATCAAACATCAATGGTATAGATAAAAGGTGTGATAAAAAGTAAATCCATTTCAATATTAATTGATCAATACTAATTGGGGAAATATTGAGTTAGGTATCACGTAATATTGTTGAAATATGTAAATTAGTACATGAAAATTTTGATAAGTCATGGGTGGTGCAGTTAGCCACAAGTACTAAACATAAAGTCACTAGTTATGTTAAAGGTTGTAAAATACTAATGAATGATTTCAATACACATGATGATCTTAATATTTTACCATTAGGTACCTATGATATGTTGATAGGAATGGATTGACTAGAAAAACAAAGAGTAATGCCAATTTTTTTTGAAAAAACCTTTACATGCATAGAAGATACCGGAAACCCCATTAAAGTGAAATGAATTTCCATAAAAGTTACGATCAGAGAGATCTCTACTGTACAAATGAAAAAATATGCACGGAAGGGATTTAAAGTAATTGTTTTTTATTTAATGGATGATAATGACAATGATAATAGAATTAAAATAGAAGGTATACCTATCCTAAAGGATTTTAAAGACATCTTTCGGAAGAAGTCCCTATACTACCTCTGAAAAGAGACATACACTTTACAATCAATCTGATCTGGAGATGTACTAACATCAAAAGTTCCTTACTGTTGTAAAGGAAAGTATCCTATGGCTAGGGTTTAAGAGGCCATCAACGTACTGGGGTTGAAAAAGAGATGCACAATGTTCAACAAGTATATAACAGCAAGTTTCAGAGATGAGAAAGGTCCACACCTGATTAACTGAAAGCTGGTCCAAGCTTTCTCTTCAATCCTCTTCTTGCTCCTCTCGCTCCAAGAGACCTACAAAACAAGTTATACCTTCCTCAAACCATTATGACCACATATAAGATAATAATAATCAAATAAACATGAACTAATGATCTGAATAACATTATCATATGATCATAAACAAAGATTCAATCACACATTGAACAATGATTTGCGAAGAAGAAGGACATCACATCTTTATTAATCTTGAAAACAAGTACAAATATACCTTCTCTTCAAGTTGGAACCTCACGAAAACTTGATCCGGTTCTGCTTCTTCTCTTCTCCAAAGAACTCAGCCTCCAAGCTCTGCAACACAAGGGGAAGACCTCTAGGGCAAAGGTGTGGGCAAAGAGAGTCTTGATTCCTCCAGCATAACAATGCAGAAATTCCAAGTCCTCTTTCATGGACCTCCCTAGCTCTATTTATATGATGAAGAAGAGTTAGGGGTGAATCCAAAGCGGTTACAACTGAAGGAGTCAGTTGTATAACTACCCAAACTAACTCAAAAGACGTGTTTTTATGTTTTAATGTTGAGAAACAGATGCGCGGGTCTATAGGAGGGAAACCCGCGCATGATACGAAAGTTTACACAAGAGCAACCCGCAAATATATGCATGTGAGACTTGCTAAACACAAGAGTCGCGAGTGATGCGCGGGTTGCACATAAGGAGAGTCGCGCATACACAAAAAAACGCATTTTTAAGGTATTCTTGGGCATTTTCAGACTTTGCTATCTTCTGGAAAGTTTTAGCTAACTGAAATACCTTTCCAACGGTGTAGAAATGAGGTCCTCGAAGATAGGTGTTTTTTCAGTGACTTTCAGGAAGTGCCGTCATGCGACGGAAACATGGGAAAGTGGTCACAGGCAGAGATGTGTCATTTTGGGCTATAACAGATGCCCCCTAATGTGTGAGGTTAGAGGGGAAGATGATATCCGAAATACATTATAAAGGAAACAGTTGAGTATGGAGAGAGCAAAGAAACCAAGATCAAAAGGCTCGAGTGAAGGTACCTGAAAGAGAGATAAATGTCAGAAAAACTGATCTCTAGAACATACACGTCCATATACAAAACATCGCCCAAAAGATACAAGCGGATCGAACATATGTATAACTGATGAAACTATAATGGTCGCTCCATATGCAAAAAAGCACCATATCAAATCTAAAGGAGCCATGGCCACAAATGAACAAGGTGGATCCATGCTCAACAATCGATCATAGCCACAAAAATACAAGGTGGATCTATGTCTCAGCAAAATGTCATATAGATTATAAAAAGGTCTTGCGCAACTTGGGCAATAGCAAAAGATGACAATGCTACTGTCGACCCAAGGTCTTCAATCGAAACCGCCCAAAAAAGGTACAAATCCTAACCATGCGAATAAAAGAGCTGAAGTCGAACATGGAGGAAGCCGTTTGATTACCGGTCAATAATGAAAACCGTTAACAAACACGAGGGAAACCACCATTAATGAAAATGGTCCCCAAGGTACCTAGTACATTCTAACAAGTGTGATTACAAGGACTTGAAGTCGAACACTTGAAGAATCCATTGAGTAGAAGACATTAAGGTATTCCCAACTACCCAATAGAGAGGGAAATTGCCATTGAGGACAACAATTCCCAAGGTACTGTCATAAAACTCTAAATCTCGTCCCCAGATCAAGATGTGTTGCAGTCGATAGGAAGAGATCCGTTGGAAGGAAGGCATTAAGGCATCCTTCATCATCCAACATGAGGTAACTCCAAGACTAATTGGATCTGGAATTGGTACTGAATTTCACAAAAAAGGACAGCTGAAGACATGATGTAATGAACTGATACCAGGGAATGGCTGACACAAAAGGTCAAGGCAACTGCAGAATGGCCGACAAAGGTTTAATCCTTGAACAGTGAGCATGACACAAAAGTGACTTAGGAAGCTTTTGACACAAAATAGGACCAACGAAACAAATCTGCAATGTAGGAGACATTGACAGATTCCCCATATAATTGGAAAAGAGACCAACTGGAGGAGTAAGAAAAATCTGAATCAGGATAAGGTCAAAAGACTTGGACCCAACTGTTGATAGACTCAAAACGGGTGCTTTGTTCAAAGAAACAAGACTTGCTTCCATGATGTAAAAAGACATGGAAATAAACCTTCGCCTTCCCTTCTTTCTTGTAAAGGTTTAACGAGTCCAAGAAAGAAAACTCGGGACCATCTTCATTTTTGACAAGCTTGAAGAAAAGAAAGAAGAATGCTTGATAAGGCACTAATTCGTGGATTTTACGAGCCTGAACTAGTACATGCTCGACGGTGTTTTCATAGTTTAGAGAGTCTG
>LPNX010433689.1:0-25811 GCA_001517045.1 Pseudotsuga menziesii
ATATGCGTTTTGAGGGCTTCTATCTAGCACATGAGTAAAAAATCAGGTTTTCATCGCCAAATTTGGCCAAAAAGTGTTACCCATCTTCATGGAATCATCCGCCATCTATTTATGAAACAAGAGAAATACTAGGAAAATTCCAGCTAATGCTTTGTCTCCTCCTGGGTTCTATGCCAATATTGTTGGTATATTGTTTCAGTATTGGGTTCTGGAGAAGTGGGTAGCACCCTTACCTTCAAGTTCATCCCCTGTGCCTTTCTTGTGCCTTTCTTGGCAATCCTATTGTATACTACTTCTTCAATTTCTACAAGTGGGGTGGTCTTCTGCCCCCTTGAACTACCTTTGTTCGAGGCTTGAACTAAGTCGCAGTTTCCTATTGAGAACAAATCTCTTCATTCTTGTTCCCGAACTCCAATATTTTTACGTACAACATATCTACAGGCCTTTGTGTAATCAATAGGGTATTTTTATTGTTGATAATTTAGACGGTCACTATTTCCTCTCTTGACACCATGAAATCCTTTCCCAGGTTGAAGTGATAAGTGTTAGGCGATTGGACAAAGTAAAAACTTGCTGGCGGTGGTGTATTGCTGGCAGCTGCTTGAGACTATGCTTCAACGCATCCAAGCCCTATATTAAAGCAGACATCACTATATTAGATAGCCTCTTGGCTGTTTGAACAAGGGTTGTATGCCACAAATAGGTTGCTAATAAAGGGAAACATGTTTGGCAACATCCTAAAGACCTGTAAATTTGGAAGTTTGGGAACCCTGATTAGTTAGGGATTTAATATGATTGCCTTCTAAATAGTAAATACAATTGCTTTACAATAAACAGATACAAGTTCACTCATCAGTTATTCAGATTTCTGCAACCACCTGTAGGTTGTCTCTAAAATAAAACAGAGTAATGACTATATGTATCTAACTAAAACAACGAGCATTGATACACTATCTACATTCAAAGTTCAAATTCTGTATAGCCTAACTAAAACAACGAGCATTGATACACTATCTACATTCAAAGTTCAAATTCTATATAGCCAACGTCTGAAGAAGCAGGGCTTAGGTATGGTATGGGCATGTTCAGCCTCAATATACGGCTCATGATATAGGTCTGTGAAAGTCCTTTTATGAAAAATCAGTGAAATCGACCCTGTGCGAAGTTTACAGGGATGGGGTATACAGGGAAAATAAGCTGAACAAAATATTGTTGCAGAAGATTGAGAAAATACCTAAAACTTTCGTCCTGACCAGAATGCAACACAACCTAATCTGTGAAAGCCCTTTTATGAAAAATCAGTAAAATCGAGCCTCGGGAGATGTAGGTCGATACCCACGTGCCATTATGAGGTGAATTTTTCCAACCCATGACTAAAATTCACGGCTTGATCGAGCAATATGAAGTGAAGTTTTCCAACCCATGACTGAAATTCCCTGCCTGATCGAGCAATTTCTCTTCCCGGCAAATGAGCAAAAACGATGATTTCAATGTCATTGGCTGTATAGCCACTAAAATTTCAAGTTTTCAAAATATATTTGTCAAATTGGGGGAAATTAAGTTTAAGGATTTTTTTTTAATTTATAGGTGTCCTTAGAATGAGTTATGAGTGATTTAATTTACCATTTTTATAGAAAATTGTTGTGTTGTTTTGAAAAAATAATTATAAAACTAATTAATTATTAATTTTTGAAACTATGGAAGTTATTTTAAATGGTCATGTTATTTTTGTGACCATTCATTGAACTTATGCAAATATTTACATATGAAATTAACCAAAAAAATTTAGTCGCTTTGCTAGGGTTTCATCTCGCACGTTAGGGTTCTTGGGTTCACCTCTTTTGCAGACGTCATGGCCGCCATTGATGGAGGTTCCCAACCACCCTCCTCCTCTGTGCTCCCTCCTAAAATCAAATCTTTCATGCACCTGGTTCCCAACTGCCCTCCTCCTCGCCTTTCAAAAGAGTCTCCATATACATGAAGTTGTCAAACACCATTTTCAGAATTATATATTTAAACCAAATTCTCCATTTGATAAATTTGTAGCATTTATATGTTGCTGCAAACAACTCATTATTTTATGCTGCATGCTTTCAGTCACAGCATTCCTTCCTGTTTTTTAAGCAACAGTTAAGCCAAATTTCTCTTTTTTGTGAACATAGGTAGCTTGTTCCATTAAAATAGTCCTTTTAGCGGAATATAAGCAAATTATATCACCTATCTTGTGACAGATCATTGTAGCATTCTTGTCCATATTCCTTGCTCAATTTCCTTTATTAAATGGCCCAAATTAACATCTCCCTTTAGATACGCCAGAAAGACTGGCATTGTATTACGGAGTAAATTTGGAATTTTCTTGTCATAAACTGTTTGAGCAGATATCTTTCTCTGCACTAAAAGCTAGTTGTCCCTATTATGCATCGAGAAGTAATGGACACACAAGTTGAGGATTCACAAGCTGCATAGGTGAAGTTTGACATGGCTTAAATTTAAGTACTCACTGGAGTGGTTGTAGTGGAAGGGTAAGCAATGTTAAATTCTGGTTGTGGTCTTTATAACCAATGTTCTCTGTTGGTCCAAACTTGGGCATGATTGTCTCCTTGGACTATTAAATGGCTCCTTTTGGTCTTTTAAGGACAAAGAGGCTTCTATGTGGTCTTCTGGACTGTTAAATGGCTCCTTTTGATTTGACTTCCATGCACTGCTACTTTGTTTATAAACTAATAGTGTTTGCACTAAATATGCTTATTTTGTTGTGGGTAGCCCAGCCTAACTAACTAACTAATTAATGCACTGGTCCATTGAGATTACAATTCTTAATAAGTCTATGGGGTATTCTATGTCGACTGACTCATATTTCGAGTTCAGTGCATGTTTCTTAGAGCTAGATGGAGATTTTTCCATGTCAACTGAGCCCACTATGTCCTTGGACGATGAGATTTTATGCAATGGCCAGATTTGGCCATTCAAGCTCTCCAACCATTTACAAAATCTGTGGGTGTTGGTGTCATTGATAGACATTGAAGGAGCAGGAGATTCGATTATTATGCAACCATGGAATCACTTCAATCGATGGGTAGAGAGCTCACTACAGAGTTTGGTAGCAAGGTCATGTCGGGCATGGAGTTGAGAGTGATAGTTGATGGCTAAGGCTTCCGAGCATGCTTCGATGAGCCTGCCTATTTGATTTACATTTTATAACTTAGAGTAAGGACAAGACAACAAACCCTATCACTTTTTTCTTGTATAAATTAATTTTATTATTTTTTATTTTGTTAATTTAAGCCATTACTTAAGTTCTATCATACAAATCAATAAATCATATTTTTTATTTTAAAAAATGGTTAAAGATTATTTTCATTTTCAAAAAATTAAGTTTAATAGAAAATTTTAAAGAAACTTTGTAGAGATGTTTTTGGAAAATTACAAAGTCAAAATACTTTGACTAACCATCTCTTCGTATATCGGAATAAATAAATCTATCTAAAAAGATTTTATATTTTTATGGTCAATTTTATTTTATAAGTAACTTGATTTTACACTTAGTTAAATATTTCTATTTATGAATATTTGGGTAATAATAATAAAATAAAATGAAAGAATTTCATTTTCTATTTATGAATATTTGGGTAATAATAATAAAATAAAATGAAAGAATTTCATTCTCTCACAATATTTTAATGGAAATGTACATTAAATAGGCAAGTTGTCTTTTATTTTTAGTAAATAAAAAACACGTATGGTTAATATAGATATTTATGAATATTTTAACATTTTTGAAGTCTAATGTTTTAACCCTGCCTACATATTTAGATCTAGTGTTTGGTATTTATTTTTTCACTCTAAATCAATCTAAATTTGCAAATTATGATTAACCCGGCCATATTCCAGTTTGGTTTCCTTACATCTTCCAAGGCATGCATTATACTTCTTTGTGTCCTTGTTGTGTATCTTGAATGCTAATTAGTTTTCCATTTTCCTTTTTTTCTTAATTTTTTTCCATTCAATGCAAGCTCTAGTTTCACCAACTACATTACTTCATATAAACTTGTCTAAAACACTAGTTTCACATTGCTTCATCTAAACTTCAACTAAAGGACCACTTGCATTCGATTATTTGATTCATATTGCATCTTCATTCCCCTTAAGGTTTTTTTAGTGGTTTTACCTTGCAAAGGATGACTGAACTAATTAAAGGATGACCTATTGTTATAAGGGTGGAAGTATGAACCTAAATTATGCAAACGAAAGAATGAAGAATCTTAAAACTAATTAGATTAGTCAATATTTGTATTACTAATAAAAAAGTGTACACTGATTTGTGGAAAAAGTGTGAGAATATGAAAGATGTTTTGATGCTACGTTATGATTTATATATTATATTTTATAAATATTATACATAATTTCTATTTAGATTCCTAATTTGTCCAATTGCATTATCATTAGTGAATGCTTATCTCCTAGGGTGCCACACAATGTTTGGCATGCAGATCTAACATCCCATGTTCGTGTGCACAAGGACTCCCAGAAGTGGACACATACAAATGAACTTATCAAGGTCATAATTTTTCCACTATAGCACAAAATTGTGACCTCAAATGTGTCTATGAAAGCTTGGAACAAGTGGAACAAGGTCTACAACTTGAAGATGGAAAAGACTTAGTTTGAGGACTTTTGGACCCCAAAACCCACTTAGAAATCCTAAAAATTGTAAATTTTGGTTTAGGCCCAAAACCACTAAATGTAGGATCTATTGAATCTTGTCTTGGAAGGTTATCTAGGTTAGGAGTTGGCTTCTTTGATATGGTTGGACACATATCCATGTTGATTCCCACATATGGAGTGTTATGGACTTCGATTGATGCTTAGAAGTTTGATCACTATACTTTATTTTTTGAAGTTCGTCTCACAGTATTCCCAACCTCTATGTTTGTCATTTTCCCTTTTATTCATTGAAATACCCTTGCCATTCCACAAGTTCCTTCAAATGACCTAAATATAGACATATTATACCTTTGAAATCCATACTCTCTTATTCTAACTGATGGATCCATCAAGAATCACCGGAAGACGTATCTTCTTCAAATATCTAGATGGAGGGCGTCTCAACCACCAATCACTAATGCTAAACTTAAGGAACTCAAATAAATTAGAAATTTTGATTTATGATCTCCCCATCAAAAGAATGTCTTAGACACATGGTTTAACTGATTGAACTAACCCTTGAAGTTAGAATTACTACAATTTACATTGATTTGGGTAGGTAATATTTGCTCAAGTGAAACTTGCACACCATTCACAATGTGCCTTCAGTCATTCTATCAACAAATTTCATATTTTTCCTAAAATGCCAAAAATCTACTAATTCACGGGAATAATCAACACTCTAAACTTGGGATAAACTAGAAATAAAAGTCAAAGATAGATATGGGATAAAATACCAATAAATAGCAGGGTTCCAGTATGATGATATACTATTGAATTCACATTTCTCTCATATTTTCACCCTGATCGGTCATAGTTCTACTTATGGTTTCACCATCAGGGGTCTCCTCACATTGTATTGATAGAAACAAAAAACAAAAAAATTCACAATTCCAAAATAATGACCACAAACAAATACTCCCCAAGGAAATGCATTATGTTCACTACCCACACAAACCCAATAGATGCATAGTAAGTTAAAAAGGTATGTATGAAACTTTAGCCTATCAAAAATATGTAGAATAAAGTTAGTGTCTTTCATGGCCAACCAAAAAATTGCAGAATAAATTTGTTTCCTTTCATGACCATATGGATCTCATTAATCACTATTTGAATTTGTATTTGACACATTTGTTCCATGTATCCCATTTGGATAAATTACTTCTTCTTATACCAATCGACCAAACCAAATCATTACACAATGTAAGGGTTGAAGAGCTCCATTTCATAGGGATGAGTCTTTGGAAGTGTTTATTTTATTTTTGTTGAAGCATTTATATAGATGAATTTTGAAACTTGGGGCTCTTGCAAAGTGATGGAATCCTCCTACTCCTACCTAGATTTTGTCAACTCTGTGTCATGCTCTATAGGGATATCCATATAAGGGACTATCAATTTTGAGTACTCCACTCTTCACCACCACTACCACCACCAACAATGGGTTTAAGATTAGGTGTTATAAAGGGATAGTGGTGTGAGATTCATGTGGAGCTATGGAAGTCGAATCCTCCCTTACCCCTATGACGACCAACTGTGTTACATGGGAAGAGACACCCACATTGTGGTCATCACTCACAATGTGTCTTACTTTCTTACCATATTGAATCACTCTATGCTCTATAGGATCATTGTAACCTTGAAATAAGAGCTACCCAAAGAAGGTCTCAATGTTATAATCTTGTTCCCCATAGTCGAAGATCTTGAAAATGGAGGAATATAATTGACTATAGCAATCAATGTGGGTAAATAATAATAGTAATTCTTCTTCTTCTTCTTCTTCTTCTTCTTCTTCAAGGATGCTGTTCTTCTTGTTTCTTACAAATATCAAGAGCACAACTAGTAACATGGACTCCTTCTCGAAGATCTCCAAGTGGCAGCATTAGTTCATTAATGCACTGAATGAAGTTCTATCATTCACTTGAGATAAATCAAAAGTGTAAGTTGTGGATTCAAAAAACCCTAATCATTTTTTTATATTGGATACCATCGAGGATTATAATTTCATGGTGAATCATAACTAGAATCAGAATCATCCTAACTCCAAGTCTCATCCTGCATGAAATATTCATATGTTTATGCAACACATGGAGGGATTGAACTCAAAATATAAAGAGGATGTCCACTCTATGCATGTTTATCCCATGCTAGATTCCTTTGTTTATTGCTAAACTTCATCAGCCCTACCTTTCATGGATTCTCATGCCATCAATATTCATCTCCTCAAACCCCAATAGATTGGTGGAGTTAAGATGAGCAAAGACAGACTTGACCCCCTAACATCGAAGGGCGTATATGATTATGAAACATGGGTTCCTTTAGAATCTCTTAGACTTTGAATATAATATCCCAATATTGTTTTAATGACCATATGGCAAACATTAGTCTCAGGGGGGCCTTTAAACAAGTTGATATCCAAATAAGAACAGGATGCCAACGAAGGAAAATACAAAGATAGTCAATTTTGGGGTCCAATGAGGTGGGATGTGAGTGGTTCAATCCTTTCCAGCATGAAGCAAGAGGGAAGCATATCAAATATATTCAATAGAACTATAATCCTTCACAATACCATGGTAGTGCAACTAAAACAATAAGGTAGTGAGTACCTGATGAAAGAACAACATCTATAATGATGCAGCACTAACAACAAATTCCAACAAATAATTAAATGGGAAAGTCATAGCTATATCCATACCCATACCCACGACCCTACTGGAAATCCCATGGACCTTAATTAGGAAATTCCCTGCCATATTCCATTCTACATGCTCCATATGTTCCCTGTGCCTTTAATTGTTCGTCTAGATAGGCAACCACCAAGCATGCCTCTTTAGAAAATAGGACCCATTGCAACCATTACCACGACCACTATCTATAATTTCAATATGCTCATGTCCAAGTTAGCAATGCCAGCTATAGTGACGATTCATATGACGCAAAAATTAGTAACCACACATGGCCTTATTACCCTATAAAACTATTGGAAGCATACAAGGTACCATTGTATAGAGAAATATTGGTGGTGACAAACATGACTACCATGATGAGGCCTACACATCCCCTTGTTATACATATTCTCATATGTGTGTGGAGTTCTATGAGAATAGGAAGGGAAGAATACCAAAAGTAAACGAGGAAAGTGAAATGTAGAAAGGAAATAGCAAGCCAAGCCACAACAACAAAACAAAATAAGCATATTTAGTGCAAACACTATTAGTTTATAAACAAAGTAGCAGTTCATGGAAGTCAAATCAAAAGGAGCCATTTAACAGTCCAGAAGACCACATAGAAGCCTCTTTTTCCTTAAAAGACCAAAAGGAGCCATTTAATAGTCCAAGGAGACAATCATGCCCAAGTTTGGACCAACAGAGAACATTGGTTATAAAGACCACAACCAGAAGTTAACATTGCTTACCCTTCCACTACAACCACTCCAGTGAGTACTTAAATTTAAGCCATGTCAAACTTCACCTATGCAGCTTGTGAATCCTCAACTTGTGTGTCCATTACTTCTCGATGCATAACAGGGACAACTAGCTTTTAGTGCAGAGAAAGATATCTACTCAAACAGTTTATGACAAGAAAATTGCAAATTTACTCCGTAATACAATGCCAGTCTTTCTGGCGTATCTAAAGGGAGATGTTAATTTGGGCCATTTAATAAAGGAAATTGTGCAAGGAATATGGACAAGGATGCTACAATGATCTGTCACAAGATAGGTGATATAATTTGCTTATATTCTGCGAAAAGGACTATTTTAATGGAACAAGCTACCTAAGTTCACAAAAAAGAGAAATATGTCTTAACTATTGCTTAAAAAACAGGAAGGAATGCTGTGACTGAAAGCATGCAGCATAAAATAATGAGTTGTTTGCAGCAGCAGATAAATGCTACAAATTTATCAAATGGAGAATTCGGTTTAAATACATAATACTGAAAATGGTGTTTGACAACTTCATGTATATGGAGACTCTCTTTTGAAAGGCGAGGAGGAGGGCGGTTGGGAACCAGGTGCATGAAAGATTTGATTTTAGGAGGGAGCACAGAGGAGGAGGGCGGTTGGGAACCTCCATCAATGGCGGCCATGACGTCTGCAGAAGAGGTGAACCCGAGAACCCTAACGTGCGAGCTGAAACCCTAGCAAAGCGACTAAACAATTTTGGTTATCCCCTAGGTAAATATTTGCATAAGTTCAATGAATGGTCACAAAAATAACATGACCATTTAAAATAACTTCCATAGTTTCAAAAAATAATAATCAATTAGTTTTATAATTTTTTTTCAAAACAACACAACAATTTTCTATAAAAATAGTAAATTAAATCACTCATAACTCATTCTAAGGACACCTATAAATTAAAAAAAATCCTTAAACTTAATTTCCCCCAATTTGACAAATATCTTTTGAAAACTTGAAATTTTAGTGGCTATACGGCCAATGACATTGAAATCATCATTTTTGCTCATTTGCCAGGAAGAGAAATTACTCGATCAGGTAAGGAATTTCAGTCATGGGTTGGAAAACTTCACTTCATATTGCTCGATCAGGTCGGGAATTTCAGTCATGGGTTGGAAAAATTCACCTCATAGCGGTGCGTGGGTATCGACCTGCATCTCCTCAGGCTCGATTTTACTGATTTTTCATAAAAAGGCTTTCACAGATTAGGTTGTGTTGCATTCTGGTCAAGACGAATGTTTTAGGTATTTTCTCAATCTTCTGCAACAATCTTTTGTTCGGCTTATTTTCCTTGTATACTCCATCCCTGTAAACTTCACACAGGATCAATTTCACTGATTTTTCATAAAGGGACTTTCACAGACCTATATCATGAGCCGTATATTGAGGCTGAACATGCCCATACCATACCTAAGCCCTGCTTCTTCAGACGTTGGCTATACAGAATTTGAACTTTGAATGTAGATAGTGTATCAATGCTCGTTATTTTAGTTAGATACATATAGTCATTACTCTGTTTTATTTTAGAGACAGCCTACAGGTGGTTGCAGAAATCTGAATAACTGATGAGTGAACTTGTCTTTGTTTATTGTAAAGCAATTGTATTTACTATTTAGCAGGCAATCATATTAAATCCCTAACTAATCAGGGTTCCCAAACTTCCAAATTTACAGGTATTTAGGATGTTTCCAAACATGTTTCCCTTTATTAGCAACCTATTTGTGGCATACAACCCATGTTCAAACAGCCAAGAGGCTATCTAATATTGTGATGTCTACTTTAATATAGGGCCTAGATGCGTTGAAGCAGAGTCTCAAGCAGCTGCCAGCAATACACCACCGCCAGCAAGTTTTTTCTTTGTCCAATCGCCTAACACTTATCACTTCAACTTGGGCAAGGATTTCATGGTGCAGAGAGAGGAAATAGTGACCGTCTAAAATATCAACAACAAAAATACCCTGTTGATTACACAGGCCTGTAGATATGTTGTACGTAAAAATCTTGGAGTTTGGGAACAAGAATGAAGAGATTTGTTCTCAACACGAAACTAATACTTAGTTCAAGCCTTGAACAAAGGTAGTTCAAGGGGGCAGAAGACCACCCCACTTGCAGCAATTAACGAAGTAGTATACAATAGGATTGCCAAGAAAGGCACAAGAAAGACACAGGAGATGAACTCGAAGGTAAGGGTGCTACCCATTTCTCCAGAAACCAATACTGAAACAATATACCAACAGCAGCAAGTTCTACCTGTGCCCAATGGCCCCACATTTATCAGTTCAATCTAGGCATAACCTTGACCTTGGTTAACTTTTTTGGGCTTCTTCAAAAGGGCATAACTTTGACATCCAGAGACTGTTTTCAATGTTTTTTTCCAAAGCATCTACTTTTAGTTTAGTTCTTTCCCTATCACCATGCGGATCAACCTCAACTGCCACATGGCTCCTTGGTTACATTTTATGCCTTTAGAGCATAGCTTTGACATCTAGAATCTGTTTTCAATGTTGGTTTTTCTAAACTATCTATTTTTTTTAGCTCTTTCCATCTAGACATTTAGGTTTTACTTTTGAAGCCATCTTATCCAAACAAACAATCTGTCCCCACATCATCCTTGCCAAGGGCCCAGATTATCCAACTTGAGACTGTGTTCCACCCTATTTATTTCTTCATTGGGTTAGGAATTTCTCCGTCTCAGCAAAGGGGTGAGTCTGGTATCCATATGGCCTACTATTCACTGGAGTCCATTGCTTTATCAAGCCCCCTAGCCATACTTTAACATCTAGAATCTGTTTTCAATGTTGGTTTTTCTAAACTATCTATTTTTTTGAGCTCTTTCCATCTAGATAGATAGGTTTTACTTTTGAAGCCATCTTATGCAAACAAACAATCCTTCGCCAAATCATCCTTGCCAAGGGCCGAGATTATCCAACTTGAGATTGTGTTCCACCTTGTTTATTTCTTCATTGGGTTAGGAATTTCTCTATCTCAGCAACGGGGTGAGTCTGGTATCCATATGGCCTACTACTCACTGGAGTCCATTGCTTTATCAAGCCCCCTGGCCATACTTGCTCTTTCTCTGGGTATTTTGATGGACCAAATTCATCTGTTCAAAGACTCCCTTCATGCATCAAGTCGCCTCTCACATACTAGGCAAGAGTTGAACAAGATCATTGGAGATGACATCTATCGATAATTCATATAAATAACTTAGATGAACATGTCAAGCAGATTACATCCTAATATGGTTCTCTGCATTGAGAATTTCATGGAGTTGATAGACGAGCTCATTCTCTAGCCTCCTTGCCCACATCACCATAGGACATATGCTCTCTGTATTTCTTTGGGACAGTTCAGAGCAAGCTCACATAGAACCCAAGAGGAGACAAAGCATTAGCTGGCATTTTCCTAGTCTTTCTCTTGTTTCATAAATAGATGTCATTTTTTCCAACTTGGTTCTCATAAAACATCAACAAGATAGCTTTGTCAAACATGCCCTTGGCATGCGTCAACCCCCTTGAATCTTGTTCGTAGTGATTTCTGTCATGTGTGGTTTGGTTCGCTTCCTTATGCTTCTTTCTCTAGGTTCAAGTACATCTTAACCTCCATCGATGATTTCTCCAAGCGCGCTTGAATTTATTTCTAAAAACATAAGAGTGAATTGTTTGATATGTTTTTTCCCTGCAATGCCCTTGTTGAAAAACAATCTGTAAATCTACTTTAGAAGTTAAGAACAAAGAATGGAGGAAAATATGTTAACAAAAAATTTACAACTTACTGCACTACATAGGGCATGCAGATGTAGGATATGATTCCATATACAACATAACAAAATGGTGTTATTGGAAGAAAGAATCACACATTACCACTAACTATGAAAATTACATCAATATTTGAAAACTCAGATACAACTTCAAAATCTGGCGAGGGTCAACTCAAACTCATACAAGGGCTTGAATCAAATCAATTTGAATTCTTTGAGTTAATTTACTAAAAACTAAATGAGACAAGCTATGCAAAGTTTTCTCATGTGTATACAATGTAAGGGTGAATATTTGGAACTGGCATCAAGTGCAATACATATATTAAGCAAAATGCATAGAAAACGGGCCAAAGGTGGTGATTCCAGTCATTACTAAATTTGACATGGATCCCATAGCTATGACAATAGCTTCTCTTACATGTCACGTAGCTAAGAGACAAATAGGAAACACCCAATTTGGTTCGAAAGGACACATCTAAAGCAATTTGTGCCTTGTTTCTAGGCATCTTCATTACAGTAATATGTATTGGTAGGTGTTTCGAGGCATCCTTTAGCAGTTTTGATTTCTTTGAAATAAATTTGTTTACATAAAGTGGAGAATGTTCTTCACACAAAGACTCTTATTTTCATGTTGTTGGTACCAAGTCGATGACTTAAAATCCTATTTAGTTTGATGTGGAATCTAGAACTCATTTAGATGTTTCTTCACATGAAAACTCTTCTACCCCTACAAATGGGCCAAATGTGGTGATTCCGGTCATTATTAAATTTGACATGGATCCCATAGCTATGACAATAGCTTCTCTTACATGTCACGTAGCTAAGAGACAAATAGGAAACACCATAAAAACAAAGACAATCTGTAAGCCATTGACTGCTTTAAACTTCTTCAAGTCTACAACATACCTCTGTTATGAACTCTGGAAAAGTGTTATGAACTCTGGAAAAGACATATTCAGCTTCTCTTTTCACACCTCTATAATGCAGACTGTTTTTGTGTCAAAATATTTAGGGAATTCTCAGGAATTGTGGTTGCACGATCAGTATCCCAATAGATCCATTGTTGATGCAAGGTTGTACCTATGCTAAAAGTACTCGACCTAATTGCACAATGTTATTTTTTTTGTGGGTATGAATAGTAAACATGCCAAAAAGGAATCAAAATTTAAAAAGAGAATTCCCTGCAAACTATGGCCATGATCAATACAAATAGTGCCAGTCATTCTTCCACATGATTCAGCTAATGAAACATTAGTTTGAAATATTTCCAAGCTTGTTTTGTAGGACCAGATTTGACAAGTCGCTCCACTCATCAATTTCAGAGCCAACTCTCCAGGTCTATGATAATTCAATAATGGTAATTGTTTAAGAGGCTAAAAGGCAATATATGTTCTTCTTGGAGGTAGAGGAAGAAAATGGTAAAATTATAGTTCATCTACAAGGGGTCATTTTTGTGGGTCTTGGCAATAATTACCTCATTCTCAAAGTTGCTTCGTACCAGAAATATAAACTTCATCAAGTTATCATCTTCTAAGCTTCATATTATTGTAAAGGAAATATGAACTCCCAATTCTCTTAATTGCATGATTTGAATATATTGGAAGGCATGGTGGAGATTTAACCTTAGTACAATCAAATGTATTACCCCCAAAATACATGAGCATTTTGAGCATAGTTTTCCAGCTTGAGTACAAAAAAAGGTGTCAATATAAAGATGTAAGCTGGAATCTGGGGAGGCATGTACCTTGCAGAGAAGCCATAAATGGAAACTCACAGTTTCGGGAAACAATGTTACAGTTCTACAAAGTGTGTAGTGGAAAAATCAAAGTAATTTTACCAGCTTGGGTGCACATTTTAGTCAAGAATAGGTTTGTAAGTGACAAGTCCTTCTCAACATCAGTTTGTACTAAATGAACGACCAACAAAAAAGAATATAGTGAGTGAAGTTTATATGAGGGGTGTTTCTTGGTTCTACATCAGACTATAGTATGTAATCATCTGAAACAAGAGTGTTTCCTTAACATTTGGCATCACAAACAAGTTGTGGGTTGTTGTTGACAAATGTTTCATGAGTTGTGATGTATAAAATATTTATATTTTTTATTATAGAACAACAATTATCATAAAATATTCTTTTATCCTACCATATGGAAGTTTTGGCTTGATTGAAGGATAAAAGCGTCAAATCTCTAGATAATTTAGTAACAAGAAGTTGTAAAGTTTTAGTATATGCGGTATTAGATTCCAATGAGAATCAAGATAACAATGTGTTGAGGAAAAAGGAATGATAATTGCAGTACCAAGACACTTCCAGGGGTCTACAATAACTTTCTTCAGTCAAAGGATACAAACTATGAATGAAAATAAAAGTGTATTTCAATTCCACATGAATGAAGCATGATCGCTTATGTTACCTTGTACCTAGAACACTAAGCAATAGGAAAGGATCAATAACCAATAGCAACACTTCTATATCCTTTTCCTGAAATTATAATGATATCAAGACATATCGTTGACAGAACAAATATAGGCTCTACTAGTTCAATTTCTTGTTGTAGGTGTATAAAAATCCTTGGATATAACTATTGCAGTCCTAGTGTGAAAATACACAACAATTTTCCCACATTGTGATGCTTCGATGGCACACAAATGTAGAAAGGCCATGTATTGTAATCAATGTCCAAGAAGGTGTTGATTGAACATCAAGGAGTATGTTTCTAGACTAGTAATATTGGTTTCTAGTTGGTGGTAGGTAATGGAATCTCTTCACATAATATGTGGCATAAAAAAATCCATTTAAAAAACTCAAAATCTTTCCTTTAGAACTCTTGTATTCAACCCCAAGAAGGAAGATGGTATATAAGTCTGATTTGGAGTAGAGGTTATGACATGGCATAGATTTATAGATCTATAATATATATCCAATAACTCATTACTTGTATGCATAACTAATTTACAATAACTCATTAATTTGGATAGAGGTCCTCTAGTAAGTATTGGTTGAGATATGTGGCCTCCAACAACATATAAGCTCCAGTATACCATGATACTTATGTCAATGGGGGAAGCCACAAGGAATTGGTGATTCCTACTTACCAATAACATAATGGTTGATTGATTGCAGTGTGAATATTATTTTTACTTGCCCTTCCCCCTCCCTCCATGAAGAAAAAGAAATTTCCTAGCAGTACTCTACAATAGCCTTTTCACATGTCTTCCTAAAAATACTCATTACTAAGTCCGATACACCTAGAATCTGTGCATCTTGGAATTGTTTCTGACATAAATACCTCTCTCTCTCAACTACCTTGTTTCTATCCGTTAAACAATAACCTTTTTGTCCTTCATGACAGTGTGTAATACCATTCATCATCAAGCAAACAAGTTATAAATTGTATTATGTTTTTAAACTATTTCTTAAATGTAGTCTCATATGGATTGTCATCAAAAAACATATATAAAAGGCTCATATTGATGGTGGAGATTCTGTTAACTATTTTGTGGGGGTTCTATTGAATATTTGGGGCATACAAAGTTGTCTACCTATCTCAACCATATAGTTTATAACCATAGAAGTTTGTAATTATGTAGCGTGCCCTAACATTCTCCTATGAAATAATGTAGTTTCAAGATTTTCTATTTCCAGAATAAAGATTTTGTTCAACCTGTATAGAATTGACTCAAGAGTTGTCATAGAAATTCTTAACTGCGGCATCAGACTTCTTTGTAGCTGACAGTTCAGTGACAGTAGTGAATTGTGAACCAAATATGTCTCCATTGGCAGCCACTAAAACAGCTAAAGGAGTTGAACCATAAATTCTCTCAGTAGCAGATGATGTTGAACAAGAAGATTTCATTTGCAGAGCCTCCAATGAAATGAGGCTAGTTTCTTCAGCCCGAGTGAAAGGTTTGATAGATCCAAGGTTCCTCCAGACTGTGCCATAGTTGCCAAATTTTGACCTGATGATGTGTGCACAAGATTAGACCTCACAGAAGTAGCATTTGATGATGATACAACTGCCACTAAAACTGACGTGTTTGGCTGCTGATGTAAATTAATTGAGTGGCAATATGATCCTACTCGTATTGTTGAGGTGGAATTTAGTTTGTGAGGACTGTTGAAATCCAAAACAAAGATTCTACAGGAGCCAAAACAAATGTCCAAATGAATACAACACCCTATTATGGATATTCTGGAAACCACAACATACATAAATCCTAGTTGCAGGTCACGTCTTTTATTTTTCATGTCTCTTTCTTTCCAACTCAGGCTACAAGGTACTGAAAAAGATTATTTGAATTTAGGACATTATTGTTAAGTAATTTATATGAGTCAGTTAGGTTCCTTTCAAGGGGTTCAATTGTGTTTCATTTAATTCTAGAGCTAGAAAGCTAAGATGATTGGTCGGCTCCAGCAAGATACAATTTTATTTGAAATGCATAAAAAGCTATGAAACATGACACAGCCATATAGGCCTCTGTGTCCATGTCCAACGGGTCGGGCATGTGACATGACCTGACAAATGTCTGACATGAGTTTTAATGTGTCCTAAAACGCATGACATGTTTTGGGCACATGTCAGGATAGAAAATGAAAGATAAGGAGAATACCACTTCTAAGGCACTGGCAGACACACCTCCAACAAGCAAGATAATGACCATACAATCAAAATTGGTCTTAAAAATAATGACCTGCTACCATTACTATTTCATTTGCAAAGCCTCCAAAGAAATGAGGCTAGTTTCTTCAGCTCGAGTGAAAGGTTTGATAGATCCAATGTTCCACCCGACTGTGCCATAGTTGCCAAATTTTGACCTAAAGATGTATGCACAAGATCAGACCTCACAGAAGTAGCATTTGATGATGATACAACTGCCACTAAAACTGACGTGTTTGGCTGCTGATGTAAATTAATTGAGTGGCCACATGATCCTGTTGGTATTGCTGAGTTGGAATTTAGTTTGTGAGGACTGTTGAAAGCCAAAACAAAGATTCTACAGGAGCCAAAACAAATATCCAAATGAATACAACACCCTATTATGGATATTCTGGAAACCACAACATACATAAATCCTAGTTGCAGGTCACGTCTTTTATTTTTCATGTCTCTTTCTTTCCAACTCAGGCTACAAGGTACTGAAAAAGATTATTTGAATTTAGGACATTATTGTTAAGTAATTTATATGAGTCAGTTAGGTTCCTTTCAAGGGGTTCAATTGTGTTTCATTTAATTCTAGAGGTAGAAAGATAAGATGATTGGTCGGCTCCAGCAAGATACAATTTTATTCGAAATGCATAAAAAGCTATGAAACATGACACAGCCATATAGGCCTCTGTGTCTGTGTCCAATGGGTCGGGCATGTGACATGACCTGACAAATGTCGAACATGAGTTTTAATGTGTCTTAAAACACATGACATGTTTTGGGCACATGTCAGGATAGAAAATGAAAGATAAGGAGAATACCACTTCTAAGGCACTGGCAGGCACACCTCCAACAAGCAAGATAGTGACCATACAATCAAAATCGGTCTTAAATATAATGACCTGCTACCATTACTATTTCATTTGTAGAGCCTCCAATGAAATGAGGCTAGTTTCTTCAGATCGAGTGAAAGGTTTGATAGATCCAATGTTCCACAAGACTGTGCCATAGTTGGAAAATTTTGACCTGAAGATGTATGCACAAGATCAGACCTCACAGAAGTAGCATTTGATGATGATACAACTGCCACTAAAACTAACGTGTTTGACTGCTGATGTAAATTAATTGAGTGGCCATATGATCCTGCTGGTATTGTTGAGTTGGAATTTAGTTTGTGAGGACTGTTGAAAGCCACAGGCACACCGGTTTGTGGAGGTTTGTAAGTTGAATATATTCCTGACAAAGTATTAGTGTCAAAAGTTAGTTTAACAGTCCCAGTATCTGTGTGGGAATCCAACTTTGTGCCCTTTGGACCAAATTTCAACTCTTCATGAGTCTTAGGAAGCTAGCAGTTGCTGCAACACTGGAAAGGTAGTCCAACAGATAGGTAATGTACAGGTAAGGACACTTGAGCTCATGTACGTTGAATTCATGATATTATCACAGGTTCAAACAATGGCCCATCAACAAGGATTAAAAATTGTTTAACAAGCCCCCCTCACTAATAAGGTACCTAAAAAACAATTGATATTGGATATTAAATGCTACAAATAGGAGGACTATGAGAAAAAAGCTCCCAAAAGAGATTGCTAATTAAATTTTAAAAATTGCTATTCCTTTAAGGCATTGCATGACTCCCTGAACAATGTGTTATGGGAAAACAGAGGTTGCCAGATAAGAGGCAGCAATTAGAATTCTGATCTTTGAGGAGTGTGGGCATAAACTTCTACTATCTACTGGAATTCTGATCCATAGTGATCTAATACAAATGCCTCCAAAAGATGGACCTAAAGAGTAAAATATCTTGGGGAGAAAACAAATATCATACAAGAATACTTTAAATTTCTTGGTTGGAAATCTTGAAAAATGACAAGTAGGAACACTTGGTTGGGTAAATCCAGGAGAGCTATTGACATGAGAAATTGTATCAAGAGACACTAACCAGCATCCCATTGGCACACCCGCAATCACTAAAGAAGCATGCCAATTGTCACCAAACTTTTATCACAAAATAAGCATGTACTTTTAAATAAAAGGATAAGATGTGAGTTTGTCAAACAACTGGACTTCATCAACAGTTGTGTAATAAATAAAAGGTCATTCCAACAGCTGGCTGATTAGCTGTCAATTCATCCTAGGCCAGGTGCTGGAGAGTAGGAGTGTTATCCTCAATTCAAGTCTCTCACAACATTTTACTAATCGAAAAGATTGGTATATTGATTTTGTTGAGGACAAATCCAACTCTAATTCTGTATTCGAGTGGTGGAGAAAATGCAGAGTTGAGAAGTGGGAAAGTTTAGATGAGAGGTAAGAGGTTGTTATTTATGACGAAGTCCCTAGTTCACAGAAAAAATTATTTTCTGTTAGTTGGATAATGAAGCATAGCCCACAGTTCAATGTTTTCCTTCAGTAATAATCAAATTTTAATTGCTGACAAGAAGTGCAAGAAGATGATTTATAAGTGCCAAAGATCAGGGTTTTATCAACTGGTGGATGGTAAAAATAATTGGCAGTTAGCAGATTCATTATGCTTTATCTGTTCATTTTCATGAAAGAGAGAAAGACACTTAAGGAGGGTGAATAGGAGGCAATGAAGTAAAATGGTGCTTTCTCAAAGAAGAAAACACAAAACTTTGATATCTTGAAGCGCCAAGATGTTGAAAATTTGATATTTTGGAATAAGCTGCAAACAGGTTAAACGGGTTGTTTTTATTTAGGGAGTATAGGGTGGTAACCAAGCTGAGTAACCAAGGATATAAGCCAATCCAAGTAGCCAAGTGAGTAGCTATGGATCCAGAGCCTTACCAGTCAACTATGAAAGTGGGGGAAAGGGTCCAAGGGCATTCCTACCCATCAAAGGGAAAATTTCTTTTTGTTCTGCAACCTCTCCCTCCTGGCCTGTAACCCTAAAACGAGAAGGTTTTGAAATATGTACGTCCTCCCCCACAAAAAAAACATGGATTCTTTGGGTTTTATATAAGTTTTTACGTGGGTAATGAGCGCTCAGGATAACCCATTGAAATGAAAAGTTACACATATATATAGTCTGAGTTCGAGTTTAGCTCCGCAAGAAACCATAACCTGCAGTGCTGAGAAGGCGGCATATGTATTGGACAAAGTTGGAGATACTTACTTGGGGGTTACTGCTGAGTTGGCCAGGAAGCCTTTAGGAAAGATTTCACAATTGTCTTGTGGGGATCATTTTAGACTATAAATTAGCAGTAACAAGACATAACCTTTGAATATGGGATGAATCTAAGGGTTGAAATATATTTTTGGGAATGTTTCAGTCTTAAAAGGTGATGAATAACAACATTAAACTAGCTTTGGTAAGTTCTAGTCCAATTTTGATGGTTAAAGCTCCAATTTTGGGCATGAGCAGGGATGGTAAGAGAACTCAATTCTCATTTACAAACTATTTGGAGGGGTTTTGAGTGCATTGTGTGCCCTATAATAACAATATAAAAATTTGATATAGCCTTTTGCATTAGAAAAGGTGACAAAAGTATAAACAATAGTCATAAAATCCTTAAAAAATCCAGGTTTGATGTGTGTTAGGGATTCATGTGTATGAAACGAAAGCCCTATAGGGGGTGATTTACCTGTGTGACCATTCATGCCTTCTTTGGAGTATTGTTCAACCTGCGTGGGGCACTCATGGAAAGTTTGGATAGGATTGCATGGTAGATTGTGAAGCAATTGTTGTAGTAGCATTTGGATCCTTCAGTCAAGTCAAATCCTTGAATCCGATTACACAAGTGGAATCCAACAAAGCATTTGCTCCATATATCTATGGAATTTAACTTAGTAAAGGTGCACAATATGGAAGTTTATGAGACGTTTTGGAGCTTGGGTCTCATTTTGTTCAGTATATGTGACTTCAGGAAATAAAATTATAAAGATAACCAGCATTTTTTCTAGTTCTTCTCATAGAGATGAATATTTCAATTTGGAAATGTCCTATATGCTTGGAGGGGAGGTTGGATGAAACTAGTAAATACTTTTTTGTTGTTGTTTCAAAAGGATTAGCTTTATAAGTCAATATAATGCACAAAGAGTAATACTTTACATCATTGAATTTCCTCTTACCACCACAATGAGGAAGGCAATCATATCCAACTGGGCTGTAATAGTAGATGACACAATGTACTCTCCTAGAAAGGAATAAAATCTAACTCCAACTAGATTTTTATCATGGTGTAATGTATTTGATAACAATGTGGCTGTGTTAGATGAAAAACTACCTTATGAAAACTAACATACATTAGCTTTACTGACCCTACAATGTTTTAAGAACAAAAACTAACTCTAGCTAGATTTTCATCATTGTGCATTGTGATTGATGACAATGTGGTTGTGCTAGATGAAAAGCTACATTATAAAATATAACACACATTACATTCCACTCATCGTGCAATGATTTAAGGACGAAAGCTAACTCCAGCTTGATTTCCATCACGGTGCAATGTGATCAATGATGATGTGTTGTGTTAGATGGAAAACTACGTTATGAAAGCTAACACACATTATCTTTCACTCATTGTGCCATGTTGTTAGAAGGAAAGCTAACTCCAGCTAGATTTGCATCATGGTGTAATGTATTTGAAGACATTGTGGCTGTGTTAGATAGAAAACTACCTTACAAAAGATAACACACATTAGTTATTACTCACCATGCAACGTTTTAAAAACGAAAGCTAACTCTAGCTAGATTTCCAAAATGGTGCATTTTGATTAATGACAGTGTGGTTGTGTTATATAGAAAACTACATTATGAAAGTTAACACACATTAGATTTCACTCACCGTGTAAAGATTTAATGTTGAAAGCTAACTCCAGCTAGATTTCCATCATGGTTCAATGTGACAATGTGGTTGTGTTAGATGGAAAACTACCTTATGAAAGCTAATACACATTAGCTTTCACTTATCGTGCCATGTTGTTAAAATAAAGCTAACTCCAACTATATTTTCATCATGGTGTAATGAGCTAACACACATAAGCTCTCATTTATAGTGCCATGTTGTTAGAAGGAAATCTAACTCCAACTAGATTTTCATCATGGTGTAATGTATTTGATGACAATGTGGTTGTGTTAGATTAAAAACTACATTATGAAGGCTAATAGACATTAGCTTTACTCACCGTGCAATGTTTTAAGAACGAAAGCTAACTCCGGTTAGATTTCCATCATGGTGCATTGTGATTGATGATAATGTGGTTGTGCTAGATGACAAAATACACTATGAAAGCTTACACATATTAGATTTCACTCACCATGCAACGATTGAAGGATGAAAGCTAACTCCAGCTAGATTTCTAACATGGTGCAATGTGATTGATGACAATGTGGTTGTGTTACATGAAAAACTACCTTATGATAGCTAACACACATTTGTTTTCACTCATTGTGCCCTGTTGTTAAAATGAAATCTAACTCCAGCTAGATTTCTATCATGGTGTAATAAGCTAACACACATAAGCTTTCCCTTATAGTGCCATGTTGTTAAAAGGAAAGCTAACTCTAGCTAGATTTCCATCATGGTGTACTGTATTTGATGACAATGTGGTTGTGTTATATGGAAACTACCTTATAAAAGCTAACAGACATTAGGTTTACTCAGCGTGCAATGTTTTAAGAACAAAAGTTAACTCCAGCTAGATTTTCATCATGGTGCATTATGATTGATGACAATGTGGTTGTGCTAGATGAAAAACTACACTATGAAAGCTTACACATTAGATTTCCCTCACCATGCAACTATTTAATGATGAAATCTAACTCCATCTAGATTTCCAAAACGATGCAATGTCCTTGATGACAATGTGGTTTTATTACATAGAAAACTCCCTTATGAAAGCGAACACACATTAGGTTTCACTAATCGTGTCATGTTGTTAAAATAAAAGCTAACTCTAGCTAGATTTCCATCATGGTGTAATGAGCTAACACACATAAGCTTTCCCTTATAGTGCCATGTTGTTAGAAGGAAAGCTAACTCAAGTTAGATTTCCAACACGGTGTAATGTATTTGATGACAATGTGGTCGTGTTAGATAGAAAACTACCTTATGAAAGCTAGCATACATTAGTTTTACTCATTGTGCAATGTTTTAAGAACGAAAGCTAACTCAAGCTAGATTTTCATCATGGTGCATTGTGATTGATGACACTATGGTTGTGCCAGATGTAAAACTACATTATGAATACTAACATACATTAGATGTCACTTACCGTGCAATGATTTAAGGACGAAATCTAACTCTAGCTAGATTTCTATCACGGTGCAATGTGATCGATGACGATGTGGTTGTGTTAGATGGAAAACTACCTTATGAAAGCTAACACACATTAGATTTCACTCATTGTCCCATGTAGTTAGAAGAAAAGTTAACTCCAGCTAGATTTCCATCATGGTACATTGTGATTGATGAAAATGTGGTCGTGCTAGATGGAAAAATAACCGATGAAGGCTTACACACATTAGATTTCACTCATCGTGCAATGATTTAAATATTAAAGCTAACTCCAACTAGATTTCCAAAACGACGCAATGTCCTTGATGACAATGTGGTTTTATTACATACAAAACTCCCTTATGAAAGCAGACACACATTAGTTTTCACTAATCGTGCCATGTTGTTAAAATAAAAGTTAACTCCATCTATATTTTCATCATGGTGTAATGAGCTAACACACATAAGCTTTCCCTTATAGTGCCATGTTGTTAGAAGGAAAGCTAACTCAAGCTAGATTTCCATCACGGTGTAATGTATTTGATAAAAATGTGGCCGTGTTAGATGGAAAACTAACTTATGAAAGCTAGCATACATTAGTTTTACTCTTTGTACAATGTTTTAAGAACGAAAACTAACTCAAGCTAGATTTTCATCATGGTGCATTGTGATTGATGACAATATGGTTGTGCCAGATGTAAAACTACATTATGAATACTAACACACATTAGATATCACTTACTATGCAATGATTTAAGGACGAAATCTAACTCTAGCTAGATTTCCATCATGGTGCAATGTGATCGATGACGATGTGGTTGTGTTAGATGGAAAACTACCTTATGAAAGCTAACGCACATTAGATTTCACTCATTGTCCCATGTAGTTAGAAGAAAAGTTAACTCCAGCTAGATTTCCATCATGGTACATTGTGATTGATGACAATGTGGTCGTGTTAGATGAAAAATACCCGATGAACGCTTACACACATTAGATTTCACTCACCGTGCAATGATTTAGATATTAAAGCTAACTCCAGCTAGATTTCCATCATGGTGCAATGTGATTGATGACGATGTGGTTTTTTTGGAAATCTAACTCCAGCTATATTTCCAAAACAACGCAATGTCCTTGATGACAATGTGGTTTTATTACATAGAAAATTCCCTTATGAAAGTTGACAAACATTAGTTTTCACTAATCGTGCCATGTTGTTAAAATAAAAGCTAACTCCAGCTATATTTCCATCATGGTGTAATGAGCTAACACACATAAGCTTTCCCTTATAGTGCCATGTTGTTAGAAGGAAAGCTAACTCAAGATAGATTTCCATCACGGTGTAATGTATTTGATAACAATGTGGCCGTGTTAGATGGAAAACTACCCTATGAAAGCTAGCATACATTAGTTTTACTTATTGTGCAATGTTTTAAGAACGAAAGCTAACTCAAGCTGGATTTTCATCATGGTGCATTGTGATTGATGACAATATGGTTGTGCCATGATGTAAAACTACATTATGAATACTAACACACATTAGATGTCACTTACCGTGCAATGATTTAAGGACGAAAACTAACTCTAGCTAGATTTCCATCACGGTGCAATGTGATCAATGACGATGTGGTTGTGTTGGATGGAAAACTACCTTATGAAAGCTAACGCACATTAGATTTCACTCATTGTCCCATGTAGTTAGAAGAAAAGTTAACTCCAGCTAGATTTCCATCATGGTACATTGTGATTGATGACAATGTGGTCGTGCTAGATGAAAAAATACCCGATGAAGGCTTACACACATTAGATTTCACTCACAGTGCAATGATTTAAATATTAAAGCTAACTCCATATAGATATCCATCATGATGCAATGTGATTGATGACATTGTGGTTGTGTTAAATAGAAACTACCTTATGAAAAATAACACACATTTTCTTTCACTCATCATGCCAAGTTGTTAGAGCGAAAGCTAACTCCAACTTAATTTTTGTCATGGTCATGGAGTTAGCTTTCGCTCTAACAACTTGGCACGATGAGTGAAAGCAAATATCATGGAGTTATCTTTCGCTCTAACAAATTGACATGTATGTTCAGATAGAATCTCTTATTTGATGACAATGTGGTTGTGCTAGATGGAAAACTACCATAAGAAAGCTAACACATATTAACTTTCATTCGCCATGCAATTTTCTTATAAGGTAAACTAACTCGAAATAAATTTCCATAATGGTGCAATGTATTTGATCATAATGTGGTTATGTTGGATGAAAAATTACCTTATGTAAGCTAACACTATGATTAGCTATTATCATGAGCCAAGTAATGATCATCATGATTAGCTATTATCATGAGCCATTTAATGATCATCATGATTAGCTATTATAATGACCTCCACAATTGTTTTTGTACATATACTTACAAATAGAATGATGCGTGCATTTATAATATTTTTGAATTCATGTTTTTTTCAATAATTTGAAATTGTGGTAATAGTTTTTTTCGTTTTTTTTCCAGAAACAATGGAGTTTGATGCGAGTAAAATTGCAAAAGAAGTGACTTCAAAAGGTTAGAGTTCTTTATCTTCTTCATATGTATGAATTGAGATGTTATAAAATATGTTTTCATATTACTCTTTAATCGATGCTTTTAATTGTTTTCGAAACTACCGTAATATTTTCTACAAATGTTTTCAGATGCTAAGAACCATGATGCAAATGAAATTTCAAAGAAATCATCAAGGAAAAGAAATAATACAAATATGACACTACAAAAGTCTCCAACAGTTGGTATGGAATTTTCAAATTTAGTTATTTACAAATAATTATACTATATTCTAGTATGCAATTTCACACTAGATGAACTTTGATATATCATTTTGTGGTTAGTAAAATTCCATAGCACATAAACTTTCTTGTTCTTCTGCATGTGAATGAAAAATTCTTTGTTCTTCTGCATGTGAATTAAAATGATGTATTATATGGTAGATTATTAATGTTTGATATTTCATGT